>UESW01001575.1:0-48251 GCA_900491605.1 Calamus simplicifolius | reverse complement strand
GAGTGAGCAGGGACGTAGCCCTGCATCAGATCACATGAGCTTTGGAGATGGAGAGTTTGGATCTCCACACATCGCACAGCCTTCGATCTCTGCAGCAGTATTACCATCCAGCCGATCGGCACAGACCTCCGAGAGTTCTTCCACCATCGGCCGCACCGTACTTCGACTTGATGCTCATGGGCTGTAAGTATATACTAATTAAAAATATATGTTTATGTTTTTAAGTCAATTACTTATAAACATGCATTTTTTTAACAGATTTATTGAGCAGCATCATGTATCGAGCCACATCAGCTCCATATTTCAGAGGCGTGCAGATCCCAGTGGCTACGATTGGCGCCATGTATCTGCAGCCACGAGGGAGTTTTATTTTTCAGAGTTTCAGGTAAACTTATTAAATACAATTTATCACTGATATAAAATTTCTTAATCTTAATAAATTCTGAAACTAACTGTTTATTTTAATGCAGAAAAAGTTTACGTGGGACCCTGCCAGCCATGATGCCATTAGGGCAGCATGGGAGCTCTACGGGACGCCGATACTCCGACATGCTTCATCGTTGGAGGTCATCGGGTCACCGTCCTGCGCATGTGCCAGAGGGTATTTGGCACGAGTGGCAGCAGGCCTGGCAGTCCGATGGCTGGCGCAGGAGGTCCGCATCAGCCAGCACGAACCGCCGATCCGAGAAGGGCGGTCCTGGCACGGGTCTCTCCCGCCACACTTCGGGCTCCATTTCGATTCAGGAGCACAGACGCGTATGGTAAGAAAACATAAATAATTTAATTACTAATTTAGTTATTTACAAATACTTGTATTAATATCAATTTTTTTATTGTTATAGTCTGAGCAGGAGGGCAGATCCTGGTGAGTTTCGTCTATTCAGGGCGACACACCAGGAGGGACGGTTCCTGGGTCGATACACGATCACGGGAGGTTGCGGTAAGAAATTAGCTTTATAGTATCTGTTTAATTTCTAAAATTTTATTTAGAGAAATTTATTAATTCATTTATTGTTGATTTTATAATTCAAAGACACGAGTCGAGGAGCTTCGCTCCCAGGCATCGCAGGTCGACTCTACTGATGGGGGACGCCCGTCGAACTCTCAGCAGAGGAGAGTCGACGTGTTTTTGGAGGCTGTTGGTGCCCAGCCGCGAGACCGCAGGGTCTATGGTCTGGGCACTAGAGCTTCTGCATTTTTCCCATCAGGCCTCCAGCTCGCGATTCTGGTGATATTCCTCCCGAGCGTTTAGACGACATTCGGAGATCTATTCAGGAGGAGGTTCGCAGGAGGTTCGACAGGAGTTTGAGGATCGTATGCGAGGCCGGGATCAGGAGCTTGCAGACGTGCGAGAGCAGATGCGTCAGTTGCAGGATATGGTTAGCCGCATGTCGCAGGGTTCCAGCCTCCACGTGATCGTGCCAGATTCTTGATGTATTTTTTTTTCTTTTTTTATTTTGTACATGAAAACTTCAAAATTTTAATATATTAATTATTTTTGGAAATTGAATGATTATGTTTGGATCAATATGAGTTATGAATGTTTCGATCAATATTTAATGTGCGAAATTGTATTAACCGTTTTAATTTTTAATATTTATTTTTTTAAAAAAAATTTGCGATGCATTAGCGATTGAAATTGCATCGCTAATATTTTTAAAATATTATTATTAAATATTGCGACGCAATGACCTGGCATCGCAATAATTTAAAAAAATTTAATAGCGACGCATTAGCGACTCAAATTGCGTCGCTATTATATCTAAAATATTTTTAATAAATATTGCGATGCAATGACCTTGCGTCGCAATATTTTAAAAAAATTTATTAGCGACGCATTAGCGACTCAAATTGCGTCACTATAAAATATTATTATTAAATATTGCGACGCGTCGCAATATTGCGACGCAATTGAATGCGTCGCAATATTTAAAATATAAAAATTAATTTTAAATATTGCGACGCAATTTATGCATCGTAATATTTAATAATAATTAAAATTATTTTAAATTTAGCGAGCATTTGCATGCGTCGCAATATTGCGACGCATGTTGCATCGCAGAGAGTCGCTATTGCGACGCAATTGCGACAAAAATTGCGACGGACATTGAGCGACGCCCATCATTGCGTCGCTAATGCATCGCAATAGCATGTTTAGCGACGCATTGCGACGCATTTGGGGCGCAATATTTAATTCTCTTGTAGTGCCGGATTCACGCAAGGGCTCAGCAGACATTCTGACTTCACACAAAACCCACGTGATCGTGCCAGCGTCAACCCTATAAAAGGGTAAATCACGTCGAGAAACAGGTAACGCACATTTTACACACTTGATGCCCTAACTCTCAAAGGAACTTTGATCCTTCTGAGACCTCTCCCTCCTCAAGAGCTCTCTCGAGCTCCTTCTCTACTGTGACCTCTGTCACTAACTTGGGCGTCGGAGGGTCCCACCGGAGAACCCTCTCCGGTCTTGGGACTTCTTTGCAGGCAACCCGGTGAAGAAGAAGAGCCTCCGTTCCCGACGTCCAGGAGGGGTGATCGAGCGTCATCAGATTGGCGCGCCAGGAAGGGGGGCATAAGAAAAAGTAGCGAACGTCTCCCTGAGCTACATCTTCCATCCCCTCTCTTCTCCAGAAGCCATGGTGGTGACACGAGCCCAGGACGCCTCCGTCAGCTGCCCGGCGGGGCTCCCCCCGCCAACTAGACAGCAGGAGGCCAATCCCCCTGCTACCACCCTCCGGTTGCCGGCCCGCCGCCGGACGCCGCTGTCCAAACAGCGGAGCAGCTGGCAACCCTCTCCCAGCAAGTTCAGAATCTCACTGCCATGGTCCACGGACTCCAGCAGCAGCAGTCCGTGGCCACCCAGCACCAGACTGCTCCCCCGCCAGCCAGCAGTCGGCGAGGGGAGGCTCCCGGCGGCGAGACCGGCCGACGTCAAGCTTCCCCAGGAAGCCTCGCCGCGAGCCCTCCAAGCGGCCACGGTCCCCTGCCACGGCCCCAGCGATTTCCTCCCAAGCCACATCATCACGAGGAACCCAGGCGGAAGTCCCGACTTCCGTCTCCATTCCTTTTCCTCTCTTCTTCTTCCTCCGAGCCATCTCGGAGGGCCCGACGATCAACCGCCAGGCGAGGAACGCCTGGAGGAGTACAACCGGCGCCTCGACGAGCTCGCCAGGAAGATCAACCATCAGCCGGAGGAAGAGTTCGACACTCGTCCTCCTTACACTCGCCGCATACTGGAGGAACCGGTTCCCTCCAGGTTCCGCTTCCCCCAGGTGGACCCGTACGATGGTACGACCGACCCTCTCGACCACCTCGAGAGCTACAAGGCCATGATGCAAGTCCAGGGCACCTCAGACGCCCTTCTCTGCAAGGCCTTCCCTGCAACTCTGCGGAAGGCCGCCCGTGCATGGCATTCACGCCTGTCCCCCCACAGCATAGACTCCTTTCCGGGAGCTGGAGAGGGCATTTTGGCCCACTTTGACCTGCCGCCGGATCCCAAGGGTGGCGGACAGCCTCTTCTCCGTCCGCCAGAAGGAAGGAGAGTCACTGCGGGACTTGTGTCCCGATTCAAAACCGCCGCCCTCGAGGTCTACCATCTCGATGATGCGGTGGCCACCCTGGCGCTGAAGCGGGACTCCTTCCGTCCCGCTTCACCTTCTCCCTGGACAAGAAGCCCCCGAGCTCTTACTCCGACCTCCTCCTCCGGGCCCAAAGTACATCCGGGCAGATGAAGCCGACCTCACCCGCCGGGAGTCTTCGAAGGGCTCCAGCCACAAATCCGCTCGCCCTGAGCCGAGCGGACCTCCCCGACATCGCCGATCCGACCCACCTCGCCGGTCCGACAACAGGCGCCGAAGCCCTGTCCCCGACGAGGGTAAGCTCACTCCTCTCCTTGCCCCTCGATCCCACATCCTGATGGAGATCGAGGGCGAGCCCTACCTTCAACGTCCTCCCCCATGAAGAAAGGTGTACCCGCGACAGAAGCCGCTACTGTCGATTCCACCGGGACTACGGCCACGACACCGACAGCTGCTACAGCTTGAACGGGCCATCGAGGAGCTCATCCAACGGGGCTACCTCGGCAAGTACATCCAGAAGATGCCACAGCCTGCCGGCCATCATGGGGCCTCCACCAGCTCAAGCCCCGTCGACAACACTCCCACGGAGCGGACTGTCGGGATGGTGTCCTGGGGGTCAGCCTCTGCGTCCAAGCGGCCGAGGGGGGAGGATGCTCCAAATAATGTAATGCCCCGGGGGGAGACTGCTGTAATGGAAAATGTAAACAATGAAGGCGTAGTCGTCGCTATGACGATCGCCAAACACCCTGTAAAAAGGATATTAGTTGATAGTGGCAGCTCAGCTGACATCCTTACTTACGACCTTTGTTCGGATGGGATTATCTTTTGACTCCCTTCAGCCCGTGGCAACCCCGCTAGTCGGATTCACTGGAGATTCTGTGAGGGTCGAGGGCGAAATATCCTTGCCTGTGACGGCCGGAACCCCGCCATGCCAAAGCACCGTGATCATGAAATTCCTGTCGTGAGGGTCCCTTTGGCATACAATGCCATTCTTGGGCATCCCGGCCTGAATCTTTTGGACGCGGTTATCTCCACCCGACGTCTACTGGTGCAGTTCCCCACTGGCGCGGGAGTTGGAGAGATGCGCGGGGAGATAAGCCCGGTCTTACCTTGCTATCATGCGGCGTCAAGCCCTTTGGAGGCCGACCCGGCCCTGGAAGCGTCCGATCCTAGAGATTCCGCCAAAGGAGGAGAGCCCGCCGAGCACCTCCTGACTTTCCCTCTCAAGATGACCCAGCAAGGACCGTCCGTGTGGGCGGACTCCTTCCCCTGGAAGACCGGGAGCGCCTCTTAGCTTTCCTGCGGGCTAACTCGGACGTCTTCGCCTGGTCAGCGTCTGACATGCCCGGCATCCCTCCGGAAGTCATCACCCACAAGCTCAACATCGACCGCGGCACCGTCCAATCCGTCAAAAGAAGAGGAGCTTTGCCCCCGACCGACAAAAGGCAATTGATGAAGAAGTCAACAAGCTGATCAGCGCCGGCCACATCCGGGAGGCGCACTACCCAAGCTGGCTGGCCAACGTGGTCATGGTGCGCAAGGCAAACGGGAGCTGGAGGATCTGTATAGACTTCACCGACCTCAACAAGGCGTGCCCAAAGACAGCTTTCCCTTGCCGAGAATTGATCAGCTGGTCGATTCCACCTCTGGTCACGAGCTTCTCAGCTTCATGGATGCCTTCTTCGGATATAATCAGATAAGGATGGACCCCAGCGACGAGGAGCACACCTCCTTCGTGACAGAGAAAGGCATTTACTGCTACAAGGTGATGCCTTTCGGCCTCAAGAATGCAGGAGCGACCTATCAAAGGCTGATGAACAAGGTGTTCCAGGACCAGCTCGGCCAGAACATGGAAGTCTATGTAGACGACATGCTGACAAAGAGCACCCGTGCCACCGACCATATCTTCGACCTGGAAGAAACTTTTAACAATCTCCGTCGCTTCCAAGTCAAGCTGAACCCCAAGAAGTGCGCTTTTGGGGTCACGGCAGGCAAATTTCTGGGCTTTATGGTGACCCAGCGCGGAATCGAGGCAAACCCAGAGAAGATCAGTGCCATACTCGACATGAGGCCGCCGTCCAACAAGAAGGAAGTGCAACGGCTAACGGGAAGGATAGCGGCTCTGAGTCGTTTCCTCTCCAGATCGGCGGAGAGGTGCTTGCCTTTCTTCAAGGCCCTGCGGAAGGTGAATGGTTTTGCGTGGACGGATGATTGCCAGGAAGCTTTCGACGGCTTAAAGGCATTCCTGTCCTCCCCGCCGCTCCTCTCCAAGCCGAGAGACGGGGAGAGTCTCTTCCTTTACTTAGCTGCCTCCTCAGAAGCCGTCAGCTCAGTCCTGGTGTGCCTTGACGCTGACGGAACCCAAAGGCCTGTCTACTATGTGAGCAAGGTCCTACACGACGCCGAGGTCAGGTATTCCAAAACAGAGAAAGTCATTTTCGCCTTGATAGTCTCTGCCCGGCATCTTCGCCCGTATTTCCAAGCCCATCCCATCGTGGTGCTCACGGACCAACCTCTCCGAGCCATCCTGGCCCGTCCGGATACTTCGGGTCGACTCGCCAAATGGGCCATCAAGCTAGAAGAATTCGACATCTCTTTCCAAGCACGACCGGCCTTGAAGTCCCAAGTCCTGGCCGATTTCCTGGTCGAGTGCACTTGGGCGGAAGAAGATCCCAAAGAGGTTCCTGGGGAGCAGCCCAGGCCCGAGCCGAGCGGTGATGGAGAGACCTGGATCCTCCATGTGGACGGCGCATCGAATTCTCAAGGGAGCGGCGCCGGCCTCATTCTTGCCGGGCCGGAAGGAGAAAGAACCGAGTGTGCCCTGAGATTTCTTTTTGAAGCCACCAACAACCAAGCGGAGTACGAAGCCCTGCTGGCCGGATTAAGGCTAGCCCAGGAGATTGGAGCAAAGCACCTCAGAGCTTACACGGACTCGCAACTCGTCTCGGGCAAATCAACGGAGAGTACGAGGCGCGCGACCCCTGTTATGGCGCAATACCTGAAAAAGGTTTAACTCTTGACCTCCTCATTGCCTACTTCAGTATCAGTTACATCCCCCGAAGTGAAAACACCAAGGCCGACATCCTCTCTCGACTGGCTACCTCCGCCGATGGCTTGGCAAGGGACGCCTACATTGAATATCTAGAAAGGCCAGCATAGAGGATGGGGAGGAAGTCCTCCCCTCACCCGGAACCTACGTGGATGGATGCCTATGTCCGCTACCTCATCGACGGCACCCTCCCTGACGACCGCAACGAAGCCAGATTGCTCAAATGGAGGGCCTCCAAGTTCATCCTCCTCGACGGGCGCCTATACAGAAGGTCATTCTCCTACCCGTTGCTTAAGTGCGTAGCCCCGCCGATGCCGACTACATCCTCAGAGAAATCCACGAAGGCATTTATGGGAACCATCTGGGGGGCAGATCTTTAGCCCAGAAGGCTCTCCGTCAGGGGTACTTCTGGCTCACTATGAAGGAGGACGCGGCCAAGCTAGTTCAAAGGTGACGGCTGCCAGCGCCACGCGCACATCCAGCATCAGCCGCCTGCCCCGCTGAGCCCACTCTCGGCTCCGTGGCCCTTTGCCCAATGGGGAATGGACATCCTTGGACCATTCCCCCCAGCTTCAGGGCAGCGAAATTCTTGTTTATCGCCATCGACTATTTCACCAAGTGGGTCGAGGTCGAGGCGTTGGCCAAAATCACTGAGAGCAAAGTTAAAGCTTTCTTCTGGAAGTCGATCATATGCCGTTTTGGCTTGCCTCACACCCTCGTCACGGACAATGGTCGCCAATTCAACAACGAGGCATTCAAAGCCTTCTGTGAGGAGCTAGGCATTCACCACCGATTCACCTCTATCGGCCACCCCCAGACCAACGGGGAGGCTGAGGTCATGAACCGCACCATCCTTAGAGGGCTCAGGACTCGCCTAGACGGTTCCAAGGGACGCTGGGTAGAAGAGCTCCCCAGTGTGATATGGGCTTACCACACAACTCCCAGAGCCCCGACGGGTGAAACTCCTTTCAGCCTCTCCTTCGGATCCGAGGCCGTCATCCCCGTCGAGATCGGATTGCCCAGTCCACGTGTGGAGTCCTTCAGTGAGGAAGGCAACTCCGTGCTGATTCAGGCCAACCTAGACTTCATCGACGAGGCACATGACAGAGCAAGACTGCGCATGGCGACCTTCCGCCAGCGAGCGGCCAAGTACTACAACGCCCAAGTTCATCCCAAGGTTTTTCTCTACGGAGACTTGGTGCTACGAAAGGCCGAGGTATTCAAGCCTACCAAGGGGGGCAAGCTATCCCCCAACTGGGAAGGTCCCTACCGCGTCGCTGAGGCGTTCCACCGGGGGGCGTACAAACTAGAAGAGCTTGACGGGAAGCCCATTCCACGTACCTAGAATGCGGACAACCTCCGCCAATATTACCAATGATGTACTCCCAGAAGCATGAGTAATAAAGAAGGCCCCTTCTGACGCCATAGCTTGTTCTCCTATGCGCCAAGTCTCTCAAAAGGAGCTCACCGGCATTACGGCCCACGGGACACCACTCGGTCCCGGCACGGCGGTGCCCCCGAGTAGGTTAAGACCCTAAAGGCTCCATACCTGGCTGAGTCGCCACTTGGGTGGCATACAAACCCCCAAGATGGTTCAAAAGGAGCTCACTGGCATCGCAGCCCATGGGACACCACTCGGCCCTGCACGGCGGTGCCCCTGAGTAGGTCAAGACACTAAAGGCTCTGTACCCGGCTGAGTCGCCATTTGGGTGATACACAAACCCCCAAGATGGTTCAAAAGGAGCTCACTGGCATCGCGGCCCATGGGACACCACTCGGCCCCAGCACGGCGGTGCCCCCGAGTAGGTTAAGACCCTAAAGGCTCCGTACCCGACTGAGTCGCCACTTGGGCGGCACACAAACCCCCAAGATGGTTCAAAAGGAGCTCACTGGCATCGCGGCCCATGGACACCACTCGGCCTCGGCACGGCGGTGCCCCCGAGTAGGTTAAGACCCTAAAGGCTCCATACCCGGCTGAGTCGCCACTTGGGCGGCACACAAACCCTCGAGATGGTTCAAAAGGAGCTTACTGGCATCGCAGCCCATGGGACACCACTCGGCCCCGGCACGGCGGTGCCCCCGAGCGGGTTAAGACCCTAAAGGCTCCGTACCCAGCTGAGTCGCCCCTCACAGCGGTTCCCATACCCCGAGGCGGTTCAAAAGGAACCTGACGACTCTCGGCTCTCAGGTCACCCTCCGGGGTTCAAGGTGCTTCCAGACTCCGCATTGGGTGAAGATTATTGGCTTCCCTCAGCTAGCCAAAGAGGGCACGCAGACGTCCATATGAGGCAGCGCAAGAGGAAAGGTGTTTCCCCACCTAGAAGGAATCACGTTGAAGCTAACATGAAAGAGCATATGCCAAGGTAAAAGTTCTGCACTCCTTTCGCTTAGCTGATGTGGGATGCGCGAGCTCAAGGAGTGTGGGGGGTATTTGATGGGGCCAGTTGACCCCATAAAAAATAAAATTTTTTGGACACCTCCAAGACCGACGGCCCCAAAGACCGACGGCCCCAAAGGCCGACGGCTCAAAGACCGACGGCCTCAAAGGCCGATGGCTCCAAAGGCCCACACCTCAAAGACCGACGGCCCCAAAGACCGACGGCCCCAAAGACCGATGGCCCCAAAGGCCAACGGCTCAAAGACCGATGGCCCCAAAGGCCGACGGCTCCAAAGGCCGACACCTCCAAGACCGACGGCCTCAAAAGCCGACGGCTCCATGACCGATGCCTCCAAGACCGACGGCCCCAAAGGCCGACGGCTCCAAAGGCCGATGCCTCAAAGACCGACGGCTCCATGACCGACGCCTCCAAGACCGACGACGGCTCCATGACCGTCGGCCCCAAAGGCCGACGGCCCCAAGACCGATGGCCCCAAAGGCCGACGGCTCCAAGGCCACACATCCAAGATCGACGGCCCCAAAGGCTGACGGCTCCATGACCGACACCTCAAAGACCGACGGCCCTAAAGGCCAATGGCTCCAAAGGCCGACACCTCCATGACCGACGGCCCCAAAGGCCGACAGCCCCAAGACCGACGGCCCCAAAGGCCGACGGCTCCATGACCGACGGCTCCAAAGGCCGACGCCTCAAAGACCGACGACCCCAAAGGCCGACGGCTCCAAAGGCCGACACCTCCAAGACCGACGACCCCAAAGGCCGACGGCTCCAAGACCGACGGCTCCATGACCGACGCCCCCAAGACCGACGGCTCCATGACCGATGCCTCAAAGATCGACGACCCCAATGGCCGACGGCTCCAAAGGCCGACACCTCCATGACCGACGGCCCCAAAGGCCGACGGCCTCAAGATCGACGGCCCCAAAGGCCGACGACACCATGACCGACGGCCCCAAAGGTCGACGGCTCCAAAGGCCGACACCTCCAAGACCGACGACCCCAAAGACCGACGGCCCCAAGACCGACGGCTCCATGACCGATGCCTCCAAGACCGACGGCCCCAAAAGCTGACACCTCCAAGGCCGGCACCTCCAACCTAGCCGGCCCCCTACGTCTCCAAGCTAGTCGACCCCGGCACCTCCCAGTCGGCCCCGACACTCTCCTAGCTGGCCCCTATGTCTCCAAGCTAGGCAGCCCTGGCACTTTCCAGCCGGCCCCGACACTTCCTAGCCGGCCTCGGCACCTTCCCAAGCGGCCCGGCATCTTCCTAGCCGGCCCCCTATGTCTCCAAGCTAGGCGGCCCCGGCCGCCCCTGGCCAGCCGGGTTCTGCCTTGACTTCCCCGGGAGGGTCAAGGTGTCCCAGTTCCCGCCAGATCAGCCCCAGCATGGCCCTATCAGTTCAGGGTGCCACCTCTGACGCGCGCCGCCTGACAGCGCCGGATCCAACAACTTACTGGTAACGTTGTTGATGGGACTCGACCCAGCTACCCAACAGCCCCGCCGGCTGATGGGACTTAGCCCACCAACCAGCCTAGATTCATGCAAGGGCTCAGCAGACATTCTGACTTCACGAAAACCCACGTGATCGTGCTAGCGTCAACCCCTATAAAAGGATAAATCACGTCGAGAACCAGGTAACGCAAGTGACCTCAGTTGCTAACTTGGGCGTTGGAGGGTCCCACCGGAGAACCCTCTCCGGTCCTGGAACTTTTCTGCAGGTAACCTGGTGAAGAAGGAGAGCCTCCGTTCCCGACGTCCAAGAAAGGTGATTGAGCGTCACCGCAATTCAAATTACATTCCTTTCTTCGGATCTCATGTTGAGATTGCGTGCGGTGCTTCCTTTTTCTAGTATGGATTCTTTTCACATTCCCATGATCAAAGACTCGTTGCAAAAACCAAAACTACTCATCGTTACAACTCATCGTTACAACTCAAACGACTTCTCTTACAGATCTTGCCTCTTCTCCACCCTACACAAGTATGGAAAATCAATAGAGTTTTTTCGCTGGAGGAACTATATAAGTCCTTTGCATCTCTGTCAGGGTCCATTTTCTCTTATTCTTAACTCCTAAAAACTTCATCATGGGAGTTAAAAATAACGCATCCATGCTTCCTTTTGCCTGGTTGAATAGGTTAGGTTAGGTCAATCCATCATGAGCACTTAACTAGACCCAAACTTTACCATTTCTACTTGCACATGATCAGTTGGATCTAGATCTCAAGTTCATACAGTAAATAAGTCTACGATTGCACTTACACTTGGTAAGCCCCGAACTAGAAAGCAATAGGGACAAGATGAAATCATCACCTAAAAAAGAAGAAGAAGGAAATATGGTGTATCATTATACCCCAAACTTATTTAGTTACACCAGATTAAAATATCTTAATCCCTTAAGAGATCCATGCCTAACTCCTCTTTACCTTAAGATGTATTTACAATTATGTTCAAGCTCATCAAACTAATTGGCTAACAAGTGAATACAAGTAAGTGGTGTAATTCTAAATTTATCTTCCTTTTGTCCTAATGTCACTAAGATCGGAGTTAATTGCTTTTCTAGTAATGTCTCTTTAGGCCGCATCATCTATTATCATAGGTGACATGCTAGAGTAGCAAACGCTAACTCTTTATGTTATAACATAGGCAAAATTCGCAGCAGGATACTTTTGAGACTAAGGTTATGATTTTTAGGGCTCATACAATGAGAAATGCATTATGCCTATATTTCAAAGTGTATGTTTTTACTTTTAAATACTATATATATTTTAGTTTAGTCAAATTTTAAGTAACTAACTTAAGTTCTATACCTGTTTACTTCCAACAATACCAAAGATCTCACGCTTGACTATCTATAGGCTTCATGGATGGTGAGAAAGCATTTAGATCAGCTCATAAAGAACTTTACCTTAATCTCCATCAAGATATTATATTAATTATTTAAACTAAGCTCACCTTCTTAATACCTTAGTTCAATTATTTCTCATCACTGCTTACCTTCTTAACACTAGAAGCTATTGCTCATGTGAGTAAGCCAATTTTAGTTTATCAAGATACTTAATGTGTTAAATGTAATTTATATATTACGTCCAAAAGAAATCAACATCAACAAAAATAGTTGATAAAACTCATTAAATATATTGGTGACAAAATAACAATATGAATTTGTAGTTGTTAATATCACAAGATCACATCTTACACCGTCCTAGAAATCTACAACTATCTAACTCATATGGATGTGATTAAGGATTTCTTTCTTCTATGCTCCAATGTTTCTAATAAAATAATACTTTACTTAGATATGTTTGATTCTATCATGATATTTAAGAACTTTGGCATAAGCCAATATACCTATGTTGTCACAGTAAAATATCATAAAATTTGATATATATATATATATATATATGTAATAATACTAAAATGTTGCAAGAATTTTCTAAACCAAACACCTTTCTGAATTATGAAAGAAAATGCCATGTATTTAACCTCCATAACGAAAAAGACTGTATGAGATTACTTATTACTACTATAAGATATAGCACCATTATTAAAAAGAAAGCATATATCCTAACATAAATTGAAGCTCGTTTAGATTATCTTTCTGATCGGCATCATAGTAATCTATCAGTTGTAAATCATTTTTTTTTGATAACATAGCATATACTCAAATATTCCTCTAATATACATCAATATTCTTTTTACTGCTCTTCAATGCTTTAGTTCTGGATTTGCTTGATAATGACTGATGAGCCCAACAAGATAGGATATATCAGGCCACATATACATTATTGTATAGCTTCAAATTAGACTAGAGCAAGAATTAATTCTGGGCACCTACTATTGTTTTTTTTCTTACTCTCTTTAACCATATTGATGATGCCTGATCACCGGTCTTGAACGTTGGAAGAAGAGAGCTGCTTAATCTGCGGCCCCATGCCTGATCGGATGGCCTGCAAAAAGTCCCAAGATCGGAAGGATACTCCGGTGGGGACCCTCCGACGCTCAAGTCAGTAACCAAGGTCACAGCTGAGGGAGAGCTCAGACGAGCTTTGGAAAGAAAAAATGAGTCCTCAAAAAGGAAGAATCCCTTTTTGGGTATCAGGGTAGCGAGTGTATGAGTTTTGTACCTTGTTCCTGAGTGGACTTACCCTTTTATAGGGGGTTGACACCTGCACAACCACGTGGAGTTCCGTAAGAAAGGAATGTCCGCGGGGTTCGTGGGGTTGCGTGAATTTGGGCTGGTTGGTGGGTCCTGTCCCATCGGAGAGAGAAAAATGGTGGTTGGTGAGCTACGTCCCATCAGTCAGTAGGGCTGACAGGTAGTTAGGTCCAGTCCCATCAGCGGCGTGGCCAGTGGATAGTTGGGCCTGGGGATGCCAGGCGACGCGGGTCAGAAGGACGACGGTATGAATAGCCAGGACCATTCTGGGGCTGACATGAGACAGCCTCGACCCTCCTGAGGGTGCCGAGGTCGTGCAGGACCGACTCGGCCGATCTGAACATGCTAGGGCGGGGCCGACCAGGGAAGGTCGGGGACGACTTGGCCGACTTGGAGATGCCGGGGCCCACCAGGAAAGGTTGGGGCCGACTTGGCCGACTTGGAGATGCCAGGTCCGAGCGGGGCCGACCAGGGAAGGTCGGGGCCGACTTGACCGACTTGGAGATGCCGGAGCTGGGCAGGGCCGACCAGAGAAGGTCGAGGCTGACTTGGCTGACTTGGAGATGAAGGGGCCGAGCGGTGCCGACCAGGGAAGGTCGGGGCCATCTTGGCCGACTTAGAGATGCCGGGGCTGAGCGGGGCCAACCAGGGAAGGTCGGGGCCGAATTGACCGACTTGGAGATGCCGGGGCCTAGCGGGGCCAACAAGAGAAGGTCGGGGCCGACTTGGCCGACTTGGAGATGCCAGGGCCAAGCGGGACCGACCAGGGAAGGTCGGGGCCGACTTGGCCGACTTGGAGATGCCAGGGCCGAGCGGGGCCGACCAGGAAAGGTCCGGGCCGACTTGGCCGACTTGGAGATGCCGGGGCGGGGTCACCTTAAGATTTTGATTTTGCCATAATTGCCCTCGTGGTTACATCAGCCACATTAGATGCCCCCTGCCCCTGAGCACAAAGGGCCACGTGCCCGCTGCCCTTTGGGCGAGAGGGGCGCGAAAATTCAAAAAATGATTGCTCTTTAGTGCGCTTTTAATAGTTGGTGAGCTAACGCATCGTCTCGAGGCAGTGTCTCTTTGAAAATCTTTCACAATCATGCGGTAGGTGGGAGCTGACATTAGTGTCGGACGCCTCGAAGAGGAAGCCTATTGGGGAATGGAAAAAGGTAAAGGTCATCATCGCCTCTCCGTTTTTCTATGCCCCGTGATTGGTCGGGGATCACGCTCCTCGGGGCGAATCGAGGCGGCACGTCTCGGGCGCAGGCAAGATTTTCGGCGGGCAGCTCATGGCGCAATAGAAGAGTGTCACGTGGCGAGGCCTCGATTATCATTGTCTGGAGATGGGGGTATAAAAGCACCCCAAGAGATTGGGGAAAGCTTTTACATTGCCATCGCCTTCTTCCAGCTTTTCTTCTCCTGAATTCTTTTGCAACCTGAGCCCCTTTTTGTCTTCAAATTCTCTTTGATTTCCAGGTTAGTTTCATCTTTCATTTTCATCCATGGACCACCGTGCCGTTAGGGAGGGTAAGAGGCCTATAGTAGAAACTTCCCATTCTAATAGTGAAGACCAGACCCTTCAGTTAGCCAGATGCCCCAGTCGGTGAGTGGCGTTACCATCCATGATCGACCGATGACAACCGGACCTCCGTTTTCCTCGGCCTCCCCTATTAGGGCAGTTCATGTGTCCTCCCGCCGTCCGGGACAACCTCCGGCGGTGAGTCTTGATCCAGCAGGTCCGTCAGGAGTAGCCTCAACTGTGACCCCCGAAGACATAGAGGCCATTAGGGCTAAGTACATGGTCCCCAGCTTCATTCATCTGTCCGCGCCGGGGCCCGAAGATAGAGTGACCTCCACCTACCCTAGTCGGGTCGCTTTGTATGAGGAATTTTTTCGGTGCAGGCTGCGCCTTCCTCTCCACCCCTTTTTCCTGAACCTTTTAGATAGGTATAGGCTAGTGCCGGCGCAGTTGACTCCGAACTCGATTCGGATCATTTGCGCCTTTGTCATTCTTTATTATTTCCAGGAGGCTCGGCCCGGGCTATCACTGTTCCGAGCTTTCTACAAGCTCCACCGCCAAGGTGAGGGGGCCTGGTAGGCTTTCACCGCCAGGCCGGGTAGGGCCTTCCCCCTAGGTCTTCCGTCTAAGATTAGGGAATGAAAATCCCGCTTCCTTTTTGCCCATATCGAGGGGGTGAGGACCGATTGGATGGAGCCGTACATCAGCTCCAATGATAATGCCACAGTGAGGGAGAGAAATAGGGAACTCTTCACCCAATTGTCCAACTGCCAAATCCTTGGCTACAAGGAACTCCTGTCTGAGGAGAACCTGATAGAAGCCGAGTTGGCCCCGGCAGTTGGTGAGCATGACGCCCGATTCTTTCTGTCTCAACCGAAAGATTGCTATACGCTGTTGCTAACATTCCTCATTTTTGGATGCAACGATGAAGTTCTCCGCCGGTGCATTTGAAGCCGCCTTGAAGCAAAAGAGGCCGGCAGCCGGGGAAACGTCAAGGCCGGCGAAGAAAGCTCAAAGGAAGGAGCGGACCGAGCCGGCTCAAGCCGCTGAAGTCCCTAAGGCTCCAACGCCTGCAGAGGAGCCGGCTAAGGAAGCGCCGGTTGGAGAAGTGGTCTCGAGACTGGCCGGGACCGAGATAGAGGAAGGAGAGATTCCGTCACTACCAAAGCCGCCGTGGTGATTGTGGATCTTGAAGATGAAGCCCCTGCTGCCGCCGATGTGCCCGAGGCGGGGCATGTTACAGTTGCCGTCAGCCCTCCGGCTGCTGCCGAGCTGGAGACGGAGAGTGTTCCCCAACTGCCGGAGAAGGGGAGCTAGTCACCAGAAGGTCCAGAGCTAGGACGGAGGCGACCGAGAAGCAGAGGGATGAGCCGAGGAGCTCATCCCAACAATCAGTGCACCGCGACTTGCCCTCGGGCTGAAGGGCCACAGGAGAAGATGGCACGGCCAGCACTTGTGCTCAGCTCAATGATAGACACTGGGCGGGCCGCCTGTCTCTTGTCGAAGTTTCGAACTACCGAGTACGAGGAGGAAACGCAGGGGATGAGCCACTCTGCGCTCCTAGATATGGTGATGGTCTCCATTGTCCAGGTAATCCTTTGAGTTCCTTTTGTTTTCGGACGCGTCTTCTGATATCTCGGTCTTCTTGTGGTTAACATATTCCTCTGCTGCAGATGGCCAACGGTGCAATCGCCCTACGTGAGGCGATGTCTCATTCTACGAATGCGCTTTAAAGTCCATGGCGCGGGCCGATAAGTACAAGAAGGAGAGCATGGTGCAGTCCCAGAGCCTTGCTCGACTTCATCAGGAGGCCAAGGCCCGGGAGGAGAACCTAGGCGGCCGAATAAGGGAGGCAGAATGCCGGGCCGAAGCTAAGAGTGGCCAGGCATCCGCAGCTGAGGCCAAATTGTAGTTGGTCTCGGATCGGCTGAAGGCCACCGCAGCACAGAATGAAGAGCTGGTCCGCCAGCTTCAATGCACCGAGGAGGAGGCCAGGGCGACGCGAAATGAGGCTCGGGCTGCTGCGGAGAGAGCAGCCGCCGCGGAGAAGGCGACGGTTGAAGCGGGCCACGAGAAGGCTGGGGCTGTGGCGTATGCAGATGAGGCCAACGCACGAGCCAAAGAAGCCGAGGGCCGAGCCAGGGAGGCCGAGGCGCAAGCCCAGGAGGCCAAGGCCAGGGCACAACGAGCCGAGGCCGAGGCGGGGTAGGCCATCTCCAGCTACAAGTCCTCGCCGGAGTTCGAGAAGGAGGTCCTCGAAGCCAGTCTCGATGCCTATGTCAAGGGCTTTGACATGTGCAAAACTAAGGTGTCTGCGGCTCTCAAAATCGACATCGCCGAGCTCGAGGGGATCCGCCCCGGGGAATCTGATGAGGAGCCGGCGGGGGAAGAGGACGACGAGGGAGAGCCGGGCCCAAGCGAGCCATGAAGAGTTGCGTTTCTTTTTCCTTTTCCTTTTTGTAACCGGCCTCGAACCAAATTTTGTACTTCATTTTCATTATCAATGAAGAAAAGCTTTTTATGAAGATGCTTTTGTACTTTGTCTTGCATGTTTCTTCTTTCCTCTGGGCCGAACATTTCGTTGTGCGACTAATAATAAGATGGGCCCCGTACCTATTGATGAGAGGGGACCTTTCTTCTAAGGTGCTCCTTAACTCTGAGTGTTGCGCATGTTGACAATGCCATGGCCGAACCGTTGCATCAGGTTGGCCAATGTTGAGACGCGTCTTCGAGGTATAAGCCGGCCGCGTAGGGGGTTACTTAAGATGCCTTGAGCTGTCGCAGGCCATTTGAAGGGGAATTCATCTGTGCTCGAATCTTCTAAGTATTTGGAACGATCTGAGGGCAACTTAGCACCGAGATCAGCTTGAGAGCGCCGGGGGCCGAGTGGGGTTTGACCGGGGAAGGTCTGGGCCGACTCGGCCAACCTTGGAGATGTCAGGGCCGAGTGGGACCGACCAAGGGTGGTCAGGGCCAACTCGGCAGACTTGGAGACCGTAAGGATCGGCGAGCTCTTTTAAAATCATTTGGGGGTTTGTTTGCCGTCCGAGGGTGATTTGGCAGGTACGGAAACTTTAGGGTCTCAACCGACTTGGGGGCACCTCTGTGCCAGGATCGAGTGACGTCTCGTAGGCTGCAATGCCAGCGAGCTCCTTTAGAACCATCTCGGGAGTTTGTGTGCCACCCGAGGGGCGACTCGGCGGGTACGAAGCCTTTAGGGTCTTAACCGCCTTGGGGGCACCTCCGTACCGGGGCCGAGTGTGTCCCGTAGGCTGCGATGCCGGTGAGCTCCTTTAGAACCACCTCGGGGGTTTGTGTGCCACCCGATGGGTGACTCGGCGGGTACAGAGCTTTTAGGGTCTTAATCACCTCGGGGGCACCTCCGTGCCAGGGCCGAGTGGTGTTCCGTAGGCTGCGATGCCAGCGAGCTCCTTTAGAACCACCTCGGGGGTTTGTGTGCCGCCCGAGGGGCAACTCGGTGGGTATAGCCTTTAGGGTCTTAACTGCCTCAAGAGCACCTCCGTGCCGGGACCGAGTGGTGTCCCATAGGCCGCGATGCCGGCGAGCTCCTTTAGAACCACCTCAGGGGTTTGTGTGCCGCCCGAGGGGCAACTCGGTGGGTACAGAGCCTTTAGGGTCTTAACCATCTCGGGGGCACCTCCATGCCGGGGTCGAGTGGTGTCCCGTAGGCCGCAATGCCGGTGAGCTCCTTTAGAACCACCTCGGGGGTTTGTGTGTCGCCGAGGGGCAACTCGGTGGGTACAGAGCCTTTAGGGTCTTAACCGCCTCGGGGGCACCTCCGTGCCAGAGCCGAGTGGTGTCCCATAGGCCGCGATGCTGGCGAGCTCCTTTAGAACCACCTCGGAGGTTTGTATGCCGCCCGAGGGCGACTCGGCGGGTACGGAGCCTTTAGGGTCTTAACTGCCTCGGGGGCACCTCAGTGCCGGGGCCGAGTGGTGTCCCGTAGGCTGCAATACCGGCGAGCTCCTTTAGAACCACCTCGGGGGTTTGTGTGCCACCCGAGGGGACTCGGCGGGTACGGAGCCTTTAGGGTCTTAACCACCTTGGGGGCACCTCCGTGCCAGGGCCGAGTGGTGTCTCGTAGGCCGCGATGCCGGCGAACTCCTTTAGAACCACCTCGGAGGTTTGTATGCCGCCCGAGAGGTGACTCGACGGGTACGGAGCCTTTAGGGTCTTAACCTCCTCGGGGGCACCTCCTTGCTAGGGCCGAGTGGTGTCCCGTAGGCCGCGATGCCGACGAGCTCCTTTTGCGAGATCTGATCCTTGAATGCAAGGGAGAGCAGGCTGTGGCATTGGAAGGGACCCTTTTATTATCCGTATTCTGGGGGATACATCATTGATAATATCGGCAGAGATTATCCGTGTTCTAGATACGCGGAATGGGTAGTCCGTTGAGCTCTTTAGTATGTATGCCCCCCGGTGGAGTATCTCAGCGATACGATAAGGACCCTCCCAGTTGGGGGACAGTTTGCCCCCCTCCGTAGGCTTAGATACCTCAGCCTTTTTTGAAACCAGATCTCTATGGCGAAAGACCTTAGGATGAACTCGGGCGTTGTAGTACATGGCTGCCCGTTGACGGAAAGTTGCCATACGTAGCCTTGCCCGGTCATGTGCTTCATCGATAAAGTCCAGGTTGGCTCGTATCAATGTGGAATTGTCTTTCTCGTTGAAGGACTCCATGCGTGGACTGGGCAGTCCGATCTCAACAGGGATGACTGCTTCGGATCCGAAGACGAGACTGAAGGGAGTCTTGTCCGTCGGGGCTCTAGGGGTCGTGTGGTAAGCCCATATCGCGCTGGGGAGCTCCTCCACCCATCGACCCTTTGATCCATCTAGCCGAGTCCTGAGCCCTCTGAGAATGGTGCGGTTCATGACCTCGGCCTCCCCGTTGGTCTGGGGGTGGCCAATAGAGATGAATCGATGGTGAATGCCTAGCTCGCCACAGAAAGTCTTAAATGTTTATTGTTGAACTGCAACCATTTTCCGTGACGAGGGTGTGAGGTAGGCCAAAGCGGCATATGATCGACTTCCAGAAGAAGGCTTTGACCTTACCTTCGGTGATCTTAGCCAACGCCTCGACCTTGACCCACTTGGTGAAGTAGTCGATGGCTACTAGCAAGAATCTCCGCTGTCTCGAGGCTGGGGGGAATGGGCCGAGGATGTCCATTCCCCACTGAGCGAAGGGCCAGGGGGCCGAGAGCGGGCTTAGCGAGGTGGACGGCTGATGTTGGATGTACGCATGGCGCTGGCAACCATCGCACTTCTGAAGTAACATGGCAGCGTCCTCCCTTATAGTGAGCCAGAAGTATCCCTGACGAAGGGCCTTCTGGGCTAGGGACCTACCCCCAGGTGATTTCTGCAGATGCCTTCATAGATTTCTACGAGAATGTAGTCGGCATCGGCGGATCCTACACATTTGAGCAGGGGGTAGAAGAACGACCTCCTGTATAGACGCCCGTCTAAGAGGACAAATTTTGAAGCCCTTCGCTTGAGTAGTTTGGCTTCATTGCAGTCATCAGGGAGGGTGTCGTCAGTGAGATAGCGGACGTAGGCATCCATCCATGTAGGCTCTTGGGTGAGCGGGAGGACTTCCTCGCCATCCTATGCTGGGCCTTTCTAGGTACTCGACGTAGCGTCCCTTGCGATGCCGTCGGTGGTGGTAGCCAGGCGGGAAAGGATGTCGGCCTTGGTGTTCTCACTCAGAGAATGTAACTGATGCTGAAATAAGCTAACGAGGAGACCAAGAGCCGAACCTTGCTCATGTATTGAGTCATAGCGGGGTCACGCGCCTCGTACTCCCTGTTGATTTGTCCAGAGACGAGTTGCGAGTCAGTGGAAGCTTGAGACACCTTATTCCCAACTCCTGGGCTAGCCTTAATCCTACTAGCAAGGCCTCATACTCGGCCTGGTTGTTGGTGGCTTTGAATAAAAATCTTAGGGCATTCTGCTCTCTCTCCACCCGGTCCGGTGAGAATGAGACCGGCGCCGCTTCCCTGAGAGTTTGACGCCGTCTACATGGAGGATCCAGGTTTCTCCATCGCTGCTTGGCCCGGGCTCATGCTGCTCCATGGAAACCTCCCTGGTCTCTTCATTCACCCAAGTGCACTCAACTAGAAAATCGGCCAGGACTTGGGACTTCAAGGCCGGCCGCGCTTGGAAGGAGAGGTCAAATTCTTTTAGCTTGATGGCCCACTTGGCGAGTCAGCCTGAGGTGTCCGGATGGGTCAGGATGGCTCGAGAGGCTGGTCCGTGAGCACCACAATAGGATGGGCTTGGAAATATGGGCGGAGATGCTGGGCAAAGACGATCAGAGCAAAAATGATTTTATCTATCTTGGAGTATCTGACCTCCGCATCATGAAGTACCTTGCTCACGTAATAAACAGGCCTTTGGGTCTCGTCAGCGTCGAGATGCACCAAGACTGAGCTAACGGCCTCGAAGAAGCAGCTAGGTAGAGGAAGAGACTTTCCCCGTCTCTTGGCTTAGACAGGAGTGGCGGAGAAGACAAAAACACTTTCAGCCCATCAAAGGCTTTCTGGCAGTCGTCCGTCCACTCGAAGCTGTTTACTTTCCGCAGGGCCTTGAAGAAGGGAAGCATTTCTTAGCTGATTTGGAGAGGAAACGACTTAGAGCCGCCACCCTCCCCGTTAGCCGCTGCATTTCTTCTTGCTGGATGGTGGCCTCATGTCGAGGATGGCGCTGATCTTCTCTGGGTTTGCCTCGATCCCTCGCTGAGTCACCATAAAACCCAGAAACTTGCCTGCCGTGACCCCGAATACACATTTCTTGGGGTTCAGCTTGACCTGAAAGCGGCGGAGGTTGTTGAAGGTTTCTTCTAGATCGGAGACATGATCAGAAGCACGGATTCTCTTGTAAGCATGTCATCCACGTAGGCTTCCATGTTCCGGCCTGACTAATCCTGAAACACCCTGTTCATCAATCTTTGATAGGTCGCCCCCGCGTTCTTGAGACCGAAGGGCATCACTTTGTAGCAATAAATCCCCTTTTCTATCACAAAGGATGTGTGCTCTTCGTCGCTGGGGTCCATCCTTATTTGATTATATCCAGAGGGCATCTATGAAGCTGAGGAGCTCGTGGCCGGAAGTGGAATCTACCAACTGGTCTATCCTTGGCAGGGGAAACTGTCTTTCGGACACGCTTTGTTGAGGTCGGTGAAGTCGATGCAAATTCTCCAACTTCCGTTTGCCTTTCATACCATGACCACCTTGGCCAACCAGCTAGGGTAATGCGCCTCTCGGATGTGGCCGGCACTGAGCAGTTTGTTAACCTCCTCATCGATGGCCTTTTGCCGCTCGGGAGCGAAGCTCCTCTTCCTCTGGCGATTGGACGGTGCTTCGGATCGATGTTGAGCTTGTGGGTGATTACTTCTGGAGGAATGCCGGGCATGTCAGATGCTGACCAAGCGAAAATGTCTGAGTTGGCCCGCAGGAAAGTTAGGAGGCGATCGCGATCCTCCGGGGGAGGAGTCCGCCGATGCGCACGGTCTTCACCAGATCATCCCCGAGGGGAAAGGTCAGGAGGTGCTCGGCCGGCTCCCCTCTCCTATCGGACTCCTTGAGGTTAGGTGCTTCTGGGACTGGCTCGGCCTCCAAGGGGCTTGACGCTATGTGATAGCAGGGCAGAACTGAGCCGATCTCGCCTTTCATCTCCCAACTCCTCCGCTAGTAGGGAAATGCACTAACAGGCGCGGGTGGAGATAACCGCATCCAATAGATTTAAGCCTGGGCGCCAAAGAATGATGTTGTATGCCAAGGGGACCCGCACGACCAGGAACTTCATGATCACCGTGCTTTGGCATGGCGGTGTTCTGGCTGTCACAGCAAGGGTATCTCACCCTCAACCCTTACCGAATCCCCGGTGAATCCGACCAAAGGGGTTGCCACAGGCTGAAGAGAGTCTAGAGACAATCCCATCCGAACAAAAGCGTCATAAGTAAGGATGTCGGCTGAGCTGCCACTATCAACCAATATCCTTTTTACAGGGTGCTTGGCGATCGTCATGGAGACGGCGATGCCTTCATTGTTTACATTCTCAATGTTTGCCGATCCCCCCCAAGAACTACATTACTAGGCGCCTCCTTCCCTCTCGGTCGCTTAGATGCGGAAGTTGCTCCCCAGGACACCATTCCAACTGTCCACTCCGCAGGGGTATTGTCGACAGCGGCCTGAGCGGGCGGGGGTCCCATGAGTGCCGGCAGTGGTTGCGATGCCTTCTGAACATACTTGCCGAGGTAGCCCCACTGGATGAGCTCCTCGATGGCTCGCTTCAGGCTGAAGCAGCTGTCGGTGTCGTGGCCGTAATCCCGATGGAATTGGTAGTAATGGCTCTTATCGCAGGGAAGACCTTTCTTCATAGGAGAGGGCGCTGGAGATAAGGCTCGCCCTCGATTTCCATCAGGATGTGAGATCGAGGAGCGAGAAGAGGCGTGAGCTTGCTCTCATCAGGGACCGGGCTTCGATGCCTATTGTCGGATCGGCGAGGGGGTCAGACTGCCAACGATGAGGGGGCCCGTTTGGCTCGGGGCGAGCAGGCTTGCGGCTGGAGCTCCTTGATGATTCCCGGCGGGTGAGGTGGCCTCATCCGCGCGGATGTACTTCTGAGCCCGGAGAGGAGGTCAGAATAGGAACTCAAGGGTTTCTTGTCCAGAGAGAAGGTGAAACGGGACGGAAGAAGTCCCCGCTTCAGTGCCAGCGTTGCCACCGCATCGTCGAGGTGGTAAACTTCGAGGGCGGCGGTCTTGAACTAGGACATAAAGTCCTGCAACGATTCCCCCTCCTTCTGACGCACGAAGAAGAGGCTATCCGCGACCCTCGGGATTCGCCGGCAAGCATCAAAATGTTCCAGAAAGGCCCTTTCCAGCTCTCGAAAAGAGTCGATGCTGTGAGGGGACAGGCGCGAGTACCAGGCACGAGCGGCTTTCCGTAGAGTGGCGGGGAAAGCCTTGCAGAGAAGGGCGTCTGAGGCACCCTGGACTTGCATCATGGATTTGTAGCTTTCAAGGTGGTCGAGAGGATCCGTCGTACCATCGTACGGATATATCTGGGGGAATCGGAATCTAGAGGGGACAGGCTCCTCTAGTATTCGGCGAGTATAAGGAGGACAGGTGTCATATTCCTCCTCCGATTGATTGTTGATCTTCCTGGCGAGCTCATCTAGTCGCCGATTGTACTCGTCCAGGCGCTCCTCCGCCTGATGGCTGATCGTCGGGGCCCTCCAAGGCAGCTCGGAGGATGAAGAAGAGGAAGGAGAAGGACGCGGAAGGTGGGATTTCCGCTTTGGTTCCTCCTGGCAGTGCAGCTCTGGAGGAAACTTGCTCGGGCCACAATCCGGAGATCGTGGCCGCTTGGGGGGCTCACGGCGAAGCTTCCTTGGAGAAGCCCAGCGACAACCGGCCTCTCGCTGAGGAGAACCTCCCCTCACAGACTACTGGCTAGCAGGGGGAGCGGTCTGATACTGGGTGGCCACGGACTGCTGCTGCTAAAGTCCGTGGACCATGGCGGTGAGGGTCTGAACTTGCTGAGTGAGAGTTGCCAGCCGCTTCGCAGCCAGGGCAGCCGCTTCCGGTTGAGGGGAAATGATGGGAGGATCAGCGGCAGAGAGGTTGGTCTCCTGCTGCTTAGCCGGGGGAAGATGCCCCCCGGGGTGACTGACTGTGGCATCCTGAGCTCGTGTCATCACCATTGTTGGGAGAGAGAGAAAGAGAAGTATACTGTAGGGTTTGGGCCTTCTTTGCTTGCCTTCCCCCTTCCTAGCGCACCAATCTGATGATGCCTGATCACCGGTCTTGAACGTTGGGAGAAGAGAGCTGCTTAATCCGTGGTCCCATGCCTGATCGGATGGCCTGCAAAAAGTCCCAAGACCGAAGGGATGCTCCGGTGGGGACCCTCCGACGCTCAAGTCAGTAACCGGGGTCACAGCTGAGGGAGAGCTCAGACGAGCTCTGGGGAGAAAAAATGAGTCCTCAAAAAGGGGAAATCCCTTTTTGGGTATCAGGGTAGCGAGTGTATGAGTTTTCGTACCTTGTTTCTGAGTGGACTTACCCTTTTATAGGGGGTTGACACCTGCACAACCACGTGGAGTTCCGTAAGAAAGGAATGTCCGCGGGGTTCATGGGGTTGCATGAATTTGGGCTGGTTGGTGGGTCCTGTCCCATCGGAGAGGGAAAAATGGTGGTTGGTGAGCTACGTCCCATCAGTCAATGGGGCTGACAGGTAGTTAGGTCTAGTCCCATCAGCAGCGTGGCCAGTGGGTAGTTGGGCCTGGGGATGCCAGGCGACACGGGTCAGAACGACGGCGGCGTGAACAGCCAGAACCGTTCTGGGGCCGACTTAAGACAACCTCGACCCTCCTGAGGGCACCGAGGCCGTGTAGGACCGACTCGGCCGACCTGAAGATGCTGGAGCGGGGCCGACCAGGAAAGGTCGGGGCTGACTTGGCCGACTTGGAGATGAAGGGGCCGAGTGGGGCCGACCAAGAAAGGTCGAAGCCGACTTGGCCGACTTGGAGATGCCGAGGCCGAGCGGGGCTGACCAGGAAAGGTCGGGGACGACTTGGCCGACTTGGAGATGCTGGGGCAGGACCACCTAGGGAAGGTTGGGACCGACTTGACCGACTCGAAGATGCCGGGGCAAAGTCACCTTAAGATTTTGGTTTTACCATAATTACTTTTGTGATCACATCAGTCACATCACATATGCTTGGTGTTCTGCCATGAGATAGTAAATTAATGTTAATTAATGTTGTCAAAGGTGGATAATCATGGGGACAGTTTGCTCTTTAACTATGCTAACATGATATGATTAAAAGCTTCGATCACATCTGTTGACATAGCAATTTTCAAACTAAATTATAACTTTGGATATATATATATATATATGTTGGGGAGTAAAATCGTCATTGCATCAATATCCATGCGAGAAGACTAAGATCGACCCCATCCCTTCGCCTGCCAAAATGTCTCTCGAGCTTCCATAGCTCGGCTCCCTCGAGCTTCCGTAGCTCGCCTCTCCCGAGCTTCCGCAGCTCGCCTCCCCCGAGCTTCCGTAGCTCGCCTCTCCCGAGCTCCCATAGCTCGGCTCTTCCGAGTTCCCATAGCTCGGCTCCCCGAGCTTCCGTAGCTCGGCTTCCCCGAGCTTCCTGCAGCTCGTTCCTCCCGAGTTTTTATGGCTTGGCTTTACTGAGCGATCCACAATTCAGTACTCACCTCCGCGGAACCTGACGCTGGAGAGCCTAGGCCTATCATAACAACATCCCAGGCAGGGAATCATGTTGAAAAGTGGTCTAGAACCTAACACGGCTACCTAATACTTACACACCTACCAGATCTCAAACCATAAAAGGGCTCTCCTAGCCGTCGATCCCCTAACAAACAAGATATGGATCCCAACGGCCCGATTCGATCCGTCTCCGTATCCTAACAACCTTCGAACCTTCCGGAAGGCGCTCAAGATCCAGGTGACAACCTATAAATATGACACTCCCAGATTCTCTCAGGTATGCGCTCACACCCTCACTCTCACTCTCCCGCTCTCGCCAGCTGCTCGTCGGTGCCCTCCCCCCTGGAGCTTCCGATCGGCCGCCCTAGAGAGACTTTCCAAAGAGATCCACCTCCCCATTTTCAGATTGCTCGCCGATTTTCTCCCATTGACTTGAGCGTCGGAGGGTCTTCCGCGGAGGCCACCCCCAACGCATCTTGCGCGAGGACTTATGTGCAGGTCCGCCCCTGGAGATCGACTGTGCCCGAGTCAGAGGACGGATCCCAGCGGCTGTTCCCTCTTCCTCTCCTACTGGGGGCGGAAGTAAACCCGTGGTTGGGGAGTGCCCCCCGGAAGCAACGACCTCCGTCGAATCCGTCACCGGTTCATCTTTTAAGGGGGATGCGCCCGGGTGAGCTAACGGAATGTCGTCCGAACTATCCGATAGCTCCACTACAGGGGGACAAGGATCCCAGCTGTCCTCCTCAAACCCCCTCTCGCCTTCGGCGCCCCCTCCGTGGTCACACCGGCATCCGACAAGCATCTTACGGAAGTGCGAGCCTTCTTTTCGGGCCCACTTCCCTCCGCTACGCCGCTCTCCCCTGGGCGCTTACCTCTCTTCCTCTTGGCAAGGCTCAACCATGCCGACTTCTTGGCTGCAAAAGCAGAGGGTATACAGTTAAATCCAAACGCGTTCGCCTGGACAACCAATGACGAAGAAGACAAAAGGGAGGACTCACTTTGCGGGTCCAGAGGACTAAGCCTGGCGGCGAAAAGGGCATCCTCCGATAGCAAGTCATTGGCCGAGAACTCCTGGCCGTTGCGAAGGACGTCCAAATCTCTCTCCTCCTGCTCGGAAAAAGTCGGATGCGTCTCGACATCCCGGACGAAATTTCCCCATCTCCAAGGAAAATCGGAACCAATGTTCCCCTCAGCGATGATGAACCTACTCATCCCCCTTTATAGAAGATGGCTTATCCATGATTGTGTTAAAGGACCTCTTAGGTCCGATGTATGGCCACTCCGATTTCCTCCCGGGTAACAGATGATAACAAGCACGAAAAAGAGGGAGAGTGGCGACGATCCGAATCTGGTGGCACATTGAGATAAATCCGATGATGCTATGCCAGCTGTTTGGGGCCACCATCGCCGGACAGATGTTGTAGTGAGTCATGATTTCCTTCACCAAGGGGTGGAGAGGAAAACGGAAGCCTGCTTTCAAGCTATCGTCATAAACGAAGACCCCATGCTCCAGATCTCGCGAAACCCTATGTTCAGGCTCCGGCACTCGCAGAACAACATCTGGGGTATGCCATACCTCTGGCGAATCCTCCCCACATCCTCGGCAACGATCTCCATAGTTACGTCGTCGGGACTCATCGTCATCCTAACCGGAAAAAGCACTTGGCGAGACGGCGAACGTCGCAAAAAGCAAGACTCTCCGAGATACAAGATAAGAGAATATAACAAACAGCTACAACGCTACTATCGTTTTGCTTCCCCCCTAAGGAAGCCGTTTTAAAAAGAAGGGGCGCCTCGCCCGAGGCGTCCGGAACCGCCTCGATAAACGCCGCGTTAATCAGGATTTACTACGTGAAATTTCCCCAACCGTCGCCCCTGGAGGAGCCTTACCACGAAGGCATGATGACCCTACTGCATTAATTAGGACATCATTGCACGGTCTGTCTAAGCCAGGTCGTCCCATCCAAAGCGTGCCACCTGGACTTATACTTCCTATGCCCGAACCTACTCTTCAAACTAGGGAGTGGAGGGCATGTGTTGAGGGGTAAAATCATCATCGCATCAATATCCGTGCGAGAAGACTAAGACCGACCCCATCCCTTCGCCCGCCAAAATGTCCCCAAGCTTCCGTAGCTCGGCTCTCCCGAGCTTCCGTAGCTCGGTTCTCTCGAGCTTCCGTAGCTCGGCTCTCCCGAGCTTCCATAGCTCGCCTCTCTCGAGCCTCCATAGCTCGCCTCTCTCGAGCTTCCGTAGCTCGGCTCTCCCGAGCTTCCATAGCTCGCCTCTCTCGAGCTTCCATAGCTCGGCTCCCCCGAGCTTCCGTAGCTCGGCTCCCCCGAGCTTCCTGTAGCTCGTTTCCCCCCGAGTTTTTATGGCTCGGCTTTACTGAGCGATCCACAATCCAGTACTCACCTCCACGGAACCTGACGCTGGAGAGCCTAGTCCTATCGTAACAACATCCCAGGCAGGGAATCATGTTGAGAAGTGGTCTAGAACCTAACACGGCTACCTAAGACCTACACACCTACCAGATCTCAAACCATAAAAGGGCTCTCCTAGCCATCGATCCCCTAACAAACAAGATATGGATCCCAACAGCCCGATTCGATCCGTCTCCGTATCCTAACAACCTTCGAACCTTCCGGAAGGCGCTCAAGATCCAGGTGACAACCTATAAATATGACACTCCCAGATTCTCTCAGGTATGCGCTCATACCCTCACTCTCACTCTTCCGCTCTCGCCAGCTGCTCGTCGGTGCCTTCTCCTGGAGCTTCCGATCGGCCGCCCCTAGAGAGACTTTTCGAAGAGATCCACCTTCCCATTTTTGATTGGTCGTCGATTTTCTCTCACTGACTTGAGCGTCGGAGGGTCTTCCGTGGAGAGTCACTCCCAACACCTCTCGCGCGAGGATATATGTACAAATTTATCCCTGAAGATCGACTGCATCTGAATCAAAAAATAAATCTCGACGATAATAATATATATATATTTATTTATTTATGCATGCATGCAATGGCAGTTAGACGTCAAAGTTGCCACCCAGACGTGCAGCTCGAGTACTGTTATTATTTATTTGCAAACCACCCCTCTTAAAGCACGATGATTTTGGGCAGCTCTACCGCTCCATTGGACTGCAGCCGTCCATATCACCACGTGCATCCCATATATGCGTATTATTAATCGTGACACTCCGAAACAAAAGGAGCAAATGTTTTATTAATCCATCTGTGTGTGAATTTTATAAGTTTTGATATGGAATATTTCTGGCAGGTACAACACTTAAATTTAAAAACTTCTCTCCATGCAGCATAACACGTTCCCCATCAATAAAGCCTTAAACCAATATTTTGAAAATTAAATTAAATAATAAACCAGTTTAACATTTAAATTATGGATCAATTGGTTTGATCGAATAAATTAATTGATCAGATCGAATAATATTATAAATTTATAATTAATTTTTAATTTAATAATATAAAAATAATAAAATATAAATATCAATTTAAATGAAAATTAAAAAAAGTTTAAAAATAGGGTTGGATGAATTCAAAACTTGATTGATTCAATGAGTTTTTTTAGTTTTTATATACAAAAGTTAACTTTAATAATAAAATTGAACTGAATTAATGATCTGGATTAATGATCAATTTCTGATTGAACCAATATAATTGATCGATTTGGTTTGATTTTCAAAACACCACCTCTATTCGGTTCGAACTTTTATTCAAGTACACATTCTATTAAAGTATATCCCATACCTATAGCACTGCTTTCTTAATAAAAATGCCAGTAGATAATGAATTATAAAGCGAGCTTGGTTCTTCAACGTGCATATATCTTCGCATAAATATGGCATAATAAATCAATTATAAGATGCATCCAATATATATATATATATATATATATATATATATATATATATATATATATATGAGAGAGAGAGGGAGGGAGAGATTGTTCATATTTTTTATTTTAAATTTTATAGATTTTAAAGTTATTTTATTATTTTTACATTTAAAATATATGATTTTCATAAATTTAAAAAAATGATCAAATATTTTAAAATTTTCACCGAAAGTTAAGAGAATGCATGCTTGTAAGCACCACTATAACTCATCGATCGGGATGGCAGAAAACGTAAGTGGTGACAGCCCTCAACCCAAGGACGTGGCTTTGCCGCTCTCCGTGTAGAGAGAGAGAGAGAGAGCAATGATGACTAACATCCTAAAAGGTATCTAAATTTGATGAAGATGATGGCAGTCTTACAAGCGGGAGATGTCATTTCCTTATGGATGAGAAATAGTGAAGTTGCAGCAGAAGAGATCGAAATCTGGCTCTGATAACAAGAAGAAAATAAAAAAAATTTTATTCAGAGATCTCAAATACAAGAGTAGACTGTGTTACATATTTAAAAAAAGATATCCTAACTAATTGGCATAAAAAAAAGTTAATAATCAGCTACTAACAAATATGACAGATATGACAGTCTTTTTCTTAGTTTGCAAAACTACCATTAGTGTTTGAATTTGTTACAGTCAAACTTATTTCATCACCCATATTCTCGCCATTGATATCTGGATTGTTGTGAGAGTTATCGTCCTTATCTCTCCGATCATCCTTATCACGCCATTGACTCTCACAACTAATATTATTTTAAAAGTTGCTGAGCTGTTGAAGATGATTAATAGTAGCATCGTCATATAATTTAGTGGATTGTTTTCCTCATGCTAGGCTTTTTGTTCTCTTTGCCCCACCGACAAAAGAATGAAAAGTCATTGAAATAGTTTCTTAACCAAGAGTTCACTTCGGGAATGCATTTCTATTTTAAAAAAGTAATTAGGAAGCATGTTAGGTTATTGGCAAACAAATTACATGCTTCTTCAATGCTTGAAGTATGATTTATTGAGTGGGTAACCAAGTATGTCTCACAATGAGTAATTCATTAAATTTTGCCCAAAATTTTGTTCTGTTGCTCATACAGCTAGAGATCCAGCGGGGGTTTGCATCATAAACACAAGTTCTGTGAACTTTCTTACACATAAATATACAATTAAAGATGTCCAAGAAACCTGGATGCTTTTAAAAGTTAAGATCTCGTCAGTAATGGATTCACAAAGACATCACACAAATATATATATATATATATATATATATATATATATATTCGACTACAGCACAAGCCGCCATAATTTTCTCTCTCTTTTTCTTTTTCCATCTCACAAGCAAGGAGTTGCATTCCAAGACAAAAGAAGTATCCTGAACACAGAGAAGGCATCATGCTTGCATGGGGAGCTGCAATTCTAACAAACCCTAATTATTTTTTACGTTTGGAGTTCACGAGCGGCATAGGGTTCACGAGCTCTGCAGTACTACTAATAGACGGCTCCGAGGCCCTTCTTTTCGAACGGTCCATGTGATGTGCATTGACAGAGGTCAGTACCAACCAAAAGTCCCACAGCCACCATTGAAAAGGAGGAGGCAAGGAAACAGAGTTTTCTTTATTTGCATATAGAATTTCCCATATATATCTATCTATTGGATAAAACCTTCTTATCTTTTGATGATTTTTTTATAAGTAGATATATTTATATATATATTGTCATACTCCTAATGTTTCTCTTGAGAATTAGAGTTGAATTAGAGATACTAAGCTTGTCCCATTGCAGTTCTACTTTTTTTTTTTTTTTTTTATGGCTTATGGTGGTCGAGAATGCAAACAGAGAGCATCTTAACCTAATGATTCTATCATGAAAGACAAACTACAAATTGGCTTCTGGTATTTTAATTTATCTTTCATTGCGATGCAAGTCCAAAGCGCTTGAGGTTGATTTATAGAACCTACACGGTGCCATCTTTTTTTGCTGAGTTCCATTAAAAAATACAGTTGACGTGAAATGGCTGCGCAAATTTTGCACTGTACATGAAACATATCCCGATAGATAACGGAGCCACATGAGATCTAGCTACGGGTTGATAAAGTCCTTCTCTTATTTTATTTTAAAAAAAATACAGTTGAAACTCTGACCGTATTTGATGAATTTTATTATAGAAGTGCAATTCGGTGAGCATGGAGAGTTGTGGAGCCCAATTTAATGGGTTCTCGAAGAACACATCATACGGCCATGCATGTGGATGTTTACCTTTCTTTACTTGGCTATAATGGTTCTTATCCTTGTCATTTTCATCGATCTAATGCTGGCTTATCGCAACTAATCCACATCATGATTATAATGATTTTAACTTAAGCTATGCATATAATAAATATAAACATAGTGAAAATATGGATAAAAAATTAGCTATGGAGTCATTTCTCGCTATGATCCAAAATTTGTGATCAACAAGCTATGTTCTTAGCAATTCTTTATTATTTAAGGCATTGTTTGATATGGAGAAAAGAGGGGATATCCCTTCTTATCCTCAAATGCTATAGCTAGAGGGGATAGGTCTAAAAAAATTTAACTAGAGGGATAACCCATGGTTAAGATAACCCATGTTTAACCATGGGTTATCCCCTAAACTTATTCCCTAACATAGTGTTTGATAGAAAAAATATTATCCATGGATAAGTGTACGGGATAAAGTTTGTCTCCTAGCTATCCCTAGGGATATCCCTTGGCTATCTCATTGATCATATCAAATGCAAAAAGATAAATTCATAGGATAACTTTTTTTACTTTTATTTGGAGGGATAACCAACATTCTCTAGGGAATAAATTGAGGGGATATCCCATGGTTAACCATGGATTATCCCTTTGGTTAACTTTATTCCCAGCTATCCCTTATAGTTATGGCTTTTGGAATAAAAAGGGATATCTAGGGGATATCCCCTCTTATCTCCTATTTCAAACACTACCTAAGGTAGTGTTTGATAGAAAAAATATTATCCATGGATAAGTATACGGGATAGAGTTTGTCCTCTGGCTATATCTAGGGATATTCCTTGACTATCCCATTGATCATATCAAATGCAAAAAGGTAAATCCATAGGATAACTTTTTTTTACTTTTATTTGGAGGGACAACCAGCTATTCCTGCATTAGGGAATAAATTGAGGGGATATCCAATGGTTAACCATGGATTATCCCTTTGGTTAACTTTATTCCTAGCTATCCCTTATAGTTATGGCTTTTAGGAATAAAAGCTCTTATCCTCTATTTCAAACACTACCTAAAAAACAACTAAAGTTATCCTTTGATAGCATACTTGTAATTTTAAAAAGATGCTTATTTCCTCAGCTATCCCATGTATAAATGCTATCATGTATATTTATCCAAAAATAACTTTTGGACTATCAAATACTGCCTAAAGATGCAAGAGCTCGTGGGTTAGTTTCGAAGACAAACATATCGTACATACATGTTTGATCATGATGAGCATGTATGCTTGCTTTTTTTTTTAAAAAAAAAGAGGGCAAGAAAAAAAACTTAAAGGAATGCTATTTCAAGTATTTTTCTAGGAGAAAAGTATGTATTTAGAATTGCAGTGGATATATTTCACGGAAACAGAGGTAGAATGATGGGCTCTTTGTCAATCATCAATGTTGCTGCTACCTTTCAACGAGAAGCATTGTCATTCATACCTGGATGGATGCAATTAACCACATTCAGTGCCCATCTTGAAATTAATATCCGTAGATGTTTTAAGAAGACAAGATTGTTCTTGGAGTTGACTTTCTAAATTCCCATGCAAGCTCCAAAAAGGTAGCATTGTTAGTGGTGGTGATCCCTTGGCATCATTTTTTATAAGAATTTTGACTTTCTTGCTAAATTTTTAAAAATATGGAGCAGATTGTACCGAGTCTGTCATGATTCATTCATTCTAAATCTAGGTAGCCTTAGTGTTAAAAGTTCCTCTAAATTCCAAGTGGATGGCAGATTTTGATGGGCCAAAGAGAACCAAGATGGAATTTACTTTCCATCTAAAACTTATCCCCAATATGATTTAATTAATATGAGCTAGAATCCTGTCGCTAATGAAAGCTTACATTCTCCTGTTACAAGAAATTCTTGTGGCTGGCGTAATCATAAAGGATTTGCTGCTCTTTGAATTTTATTAATAACCATCCTTTTGGATGCATCTGATCCTCTTTAAGGTGGATCTAATAAGTTGACTTGATCATAATGCTAAAAAGATCAATGGAGATTATTAGTATAGAATTTTTATATATGCTAACTTAATAATTAAAATTTGTATATTATTCTAATAAAATTGTAGCAATCTAAATAACCTTTGTACCATTATTCTTAATAAAATGACACACAAATCATTTATTTATGTTCAATTGAAAATTTTCTAGTACCATATGTGAGACAACTTTTGATTGTGAACCCTTTATTCCATACTTGAAAAAAAAAAAGAATAATTTGAGGAGCCTATAAACAATTATCAAAATAATTTTAGCAAAATTATTAAAATATTTTTTATGAAAAAGAGTAACCAATTATCAAAATAATTTTGCCCCAGGCAACAAATATCAAAACTACAATTACAATAAATCTTTTCAAGGTAAACATCAGCCTAATCACACAATGTAACGTAATGTTGATACAATTTATAAACATCGAGAATAAAATATAAAGAGAAGTCTTGAAGAGTAAAGACGAATAATGAATGATGAATAATTTCTTAATATCCTAACGTAGAAACAAAACCTCCAACATTATAAATTCTAGATCAAAAATCCAGTTGATGATACTTATTACATTAGAAAAGGTCATTCAAATATATTTTAGCCAACACCTGAATTATTTACAAATCTAATTAATAAATTTATGCAATATATTATAAAAATTAATCATTACAAAAGGAGTGCATAATCAAATATACATATTCAGTGGGCACTTTATTTGCCAGATGACAAAATAACTAATACTCAACTCAATTCATCTAAGTATTTCTTAACTACATGAGTCGGCTACATGAATATTTTTCTTTATTCTGCTGCTATATTCAGGACCAAAAATTTACATAATAATATTAATTAAAAAAGTTAAAAAACTAAATATATTAACTTTCTTAAAAAGTCCTCTTCTCTTATATAAATAACTTGCAATCTCTGTTCCTTCTAAATTTTTGTTTTTTATTTTTTTAAGGCCTTCTTATTTTTTTATTCTTCTTTTCGTCTCCTTCTGTATTTTATTTTATTTTATTTTTCTTTTCTACGACTCTGTATACATAGTTAGTACCGTGTTTTTTTTCCTAATTTTATTGTTGACATGGTCGATTCTGTTTGCATCGGAAAAACTGCTACGTACCATGGTTTACGTCATGGTCGATTTTATCCATTTTCATGGAAGGGAAGAAACTGGTTTCCAGCCTTGCTGAAATAAAATGAGAATGGAAGCGCGGATGGAGTTGATTTGCGTCAGGCCGCCGCCCTATGGGAATTTTTATTTACACCGCAAAAATTACTCTTTACATCCTAATATTTTTTTAAAAAAATAATTTTTTAAATTATTCTTAAAACCATAGTCGTTCTCCTGTTCTCTCCGGCAGCATTCATTCTCTTTCTTTCTCATTCGCTCCGATAATTCCTTCGACTTTCTTTTCCTCTTTATTCGTATCGATTTGGCTTTTCCTTTTGTTATAGATCTCAAAGATTTATCTCTATTCTTTTCTTTTTGCCTTTCTTGTCTCTTCTTTTGGGATGCAACAAACCCTCTTCTTATAGATCCCGATTAATCCATAAATAGTTTGAAACTATCCATTAGAAACAAGTGTAAGAAGGATTAGATCCATAAATAACAATAGCCGTTAGGATTAAAATAGATAAAGATAAAGTTTAGAGTCGTTCTGATAGTTCTGGAGCCGTGTCTGACATTCTGAGTCGGCTCTAACTTTTCTGGAGTTGGCTCTAACTCGAAATTCTTTAATCCACTCGATCTGGAGTCGTCTCTGGCTTTTCTAGGGTCGACACAAAATTCTTCTCGAGTCGACTCTAACAGTCTGGGAGTCGACTCTAAGTCGTGGCCTGAAAAACCATCGTTCTATCTTTTCTGTTGGAGTCAGCTCTAACAGTCTCGGAGTTGACTCTAAGTCTGTGCCATTTTTCGGAGTCGACTATGCGATTCCATGTGTCGACTCTAATGTCTGCAATCTTACCTTGACATTAGATTCGAACCAGAACTTGATTTGACTCTTGATTTTGATTATCAAATCGACTTATAATCTGAAAAACTTAATCAAAATCATTAGTAACTTCAAATGTTATACTCAAATAGTTTTGTTAATCATCAAAATCCTCAATTGGGTCAACATTTGCCGTTTCTTTTTCCTTTTCCTTTTTGTAACCGGCTTCGGGCCAAATTTTGTACTTCATTTTCATTATCAATGAAGAAAAGCTTTTTATGAAGACGCTTTTGTACTTTGTCTTGCATGTTTCTTCTTTCCTCTGAGCCGAACATTTCGTTGTGCGACTAACAATAAGACGGGCCTCGTACCTGTTGATGAGAGGGGACCTTTCTTCTGAGGTGCTCCTTAACTCTGAGTGTTGCACATGTTGACAATGCCATGGCCGAACCGTTGCACCAGGTTGGCCAATGTTGAGACGCGTCTTCGAGGTATAAGCCGACCGCATAGGAGGTTACTTAAGATGACTTGAGCTGTCGCAGGCTGTTTGAAGGGAAATTCATCTATGCTCGAATCTTCTAAGGACTTGGAACGATCCGAGGGCAACTTAGCACCGAGATCGGCTTGAGAGCACTGGGGGCCGAGTGGGGTTTGACCGGGGAAGGTCTGGGTCGACTCGGCCGACTTTGGAGATGTCAGGGCCGAGTGGGACCGACGAGGGGTGGTCGGGGCCAACTCGGCAAACTTGGAGACCGTAAGCGTCGGCGAGCTCTTTTAGAACCATCTCGGGGGTTTGTTTGCCGTCCGAGGGGCGATTCGGTGGGTACGGAGCCTTTAGAGTCTCAACCGACTCAGGGCCACCTCCGTGCCGGGGCCAGGTGGCATCCCGTAGGCTGCGATGCCGGCGAGCTCCTTTAGAACCACCTCGGGGGTTTGTGTGCCGCCCGAGGGGTGACTTAGTGGGTATGGAGCCTTTAAGGTCTTTACTGCCTCGGGGGAACCTCCGTGTCAGGGCCGAGTGGTATCCCATAGGCTGCAATGCCGGCGAGCTCCTTTAGAACCACCTCGGGGGTTTGTGTGCCGCCCGATGGGCAACTCGATGGGTACGAAGCCTTTAGGGTCTTAACCGCCTCGAGGGCACCTCCATGCCGGGGCCGAGTGGTGTCCCGTAGGCCGCGATGCCGGCGAGCTCCTTTAGAACCACCTCAGGGGTTTGTGTGCCGCCCGAGGGGCGACTCGGCAGGTACTCCTTTAGAACCACCTCGGGGGTTTGTGTGCCGCCCGAGGGGCGACTCGGCGGGTACGAAGCCTTTAGGGTCTTAACCATCTCGAGGGCACCTCCGTGCCGGGGCCAAGTGGTGTCCCGTAGGCCGCGATGCCGGTGAGCTCCTTTAGAACCACCTCGGGGGTTTATGTACTGCCCGAGGGGTGACTCATCGGGTACGGAGCCTTTAGGTTCTTAACCGCCTCGGGGGCACCTCCGTGCCGGGGCCGAGTGGTGTCCCGTAGGCCGCGATGCCAGCGAGCTCCTTTAGAACCACCTCGGGGGTTTGTGTGCCGCCCGAGGGGTGACTCGGCGGGTATGGAGCATTTAGGGTCTTAACCGTCTCGGGGGCACCTTCGTACCGGGGCCGAGTGGTGTCCCATAGGCCGCGATACCGGCGAGCTCCTTTAAAACCACCTCGAGGGTTTGTATGCCGTCCGAGGGGCGACTCGGCGGATACGGAGCCTTTAGGGTCTTAACCGCCTCGGGGGTACCTCCGTGCCGAGGCCGAGTGGTTTCCCGTAGGCCGCGATGCCAGCAAGCTCCTTTAGAACCACCTCGGGGGTTTGTGTGCTGCCTGAGGGACGACTCGGCGGGTACGGAGCCTTTAGGGTCTTAACCGCCTTGGGGGCACCTCCGTCCCGGGGCCGAGTAGTGTCCCATAGGCCGCGATGCCGGCGAGCTCCTTTGGAACCATCTCGGGAGTTTGTGTGCCGCCCGAGGGGCGACTCGGCGGGTACGGAGCCTTTAGGGTTTTAACCGCCTCGGGGGCACCTCCATGCCGGGGCTGAGTGGTGTCCCGTAGGCCGCGATGCCGGCGAGCTCCTTTTGCGAGATCTAGTCCTTGAATGCAAGGGAGAGCAGGCTGTGGCGTTGGAAGGGACCCTTTTATTGCTCGTATTTTGAGGGATATATCATCGATAATATCGGCGGAGATTATTCGCGTTCCAGGTACGCGGAATGGGTTGTCGTTGAGCTCTTCTAGTCTGTATGCCCTCCGATGGAGTGTCTCGGCGATACGATAAGGACCCTCCCAGTTGGGGGACAGTTTTCCCCCCTCCGTAGGCTTAGATACCTCAGCCTTTCTTAAAACCAGATCTCCATGGCGAAAGACCTTAGGACGAACTCGGGCGTTGTAGTACTTGGCTGCCCGTTGACGGAAAGTCGCCATACGCAGCCTTGCCCGGTCAAGTGCTTCATCGATAAAGTCTAGGTTGGCTCGTATCAATGTGGAATTGTCTTCCTCGTTGAAGGACTCCACGCGCGGACTGGGCAGTCCGATCTCAACAGGGATGACGGCTTCGGATCCGAAGACGAGACTGAAGGGAGTCTCGCCCGTCGGGGCTCTGGGGGTCGTGTGGTAAGCCCATATCACGCTGGGGAGCTCCTCCACCCATCGACCCTTTGATCCATCTAGCCGAGTCCTGAGCCCTCTGAGAATGGTGTGGTTCATGACCTCGGCCTCCCCGTTGGTCTGGGGGTGGCTGACAGAGGTGAATTGATGGTGAATGCCTAGCTCGCCACAGAAAGTCTTGAATGCTTTATTGTTGAACTGGCAACCGTTGTCCGTGACGAGGGTGTGAGGTAGGCCAAAGCGGCATATGATCGACTTTTAGAGGAAGGCTTTGACCTTACCTTCGGTGATCTTAGCCAACGCCTCGACCTCGACCCACTTGGTGAAGTAGTCGATGGCTACTAGCAAGATTCTCCGCTGTCCCTGAGGATGGGGGGAATGGCCCGAGGATGTCCATTCCCCACTGAGCGAAGGGCCAGGGGGCCGAGAGCGGGCTTAGCAGGGTGGACGGCTGATGTTGGATGTGGTCTGGCGCTGGCAACCATCGCACTTCTGAACTAACTTGGCAGCGTCCTCCCTCATAGTAAGCCAGAAGTATCCCTGACGAAGGGCCTTCTGGGCTAAGGACCTACCCCCCATGTGATTTCAGCAGATGCCTTCATGGATATCTCTGAGAATGTAGTCGGCGTCGGTGGGTCCTACACATTTGAGCAGGGGGTAGGAGAACGACCTCCTGTATAGACGCCCGTCTAAGAGGATAAATTTTGAAGCCCTCCGCTTGAGCAGTTTGGCTTCATTACGGTCATCAGGGAGGGTGTCGTCAGTGAGATAGCGGTCGTAGGCATCCATCCATGTAGGCTCTTGGGTGAGCGGGAGGACTTCCTTGCCATCTTCTATGCTAGGCCTTTCTAGGTACTCGACGTAGGCGTCCCTTGCGATGCCGTCGGCGGTGGTAGCCAGGCGGGAAAGGATGTCGGCCTTGGCGTTCTCACTTCGGGGAATGTAACTGATGCTGAAATAAGCTAACTAGGAGACCAAGAGCCGAACCTTACCCAGGTATTGAGTCATAGCGGGGTCACGCGTCTCGTACTCCCCGTTGATTTGTCCGAAGATGAGTTGCGAGTCAATGAAAGATCTGAGACGCCTTATTCCCAACTCCTGGGCTAGCCTTAATCTTGCTAGCAAGGCCTCGTACTCGGCCTGGTTGTTGGTGGCTTTGAATAGAAACCATAGGGCGCATTCTGCTCTCTCTCCACCCGGTCCGGTGAGAATGAGACCGGCGCCGCTTCCCTGAGAGTTTGACGTGTCGTCTACATGGAGGATCCAGGTTTCTCCATCGCTGCTTGGCCCAGGCTCATGCTGCTCCACGGAAACCTCCTTGGTCTCCTCATCCGCCCAAGTGCACTCGACTAGGAAATCGGCCAGGACTTGGGACTTCAAGGCCGGCCGCGCTTGGAAGGAGAGGTCAAATTCTCCTAGCTTGATGGCCCACTTGGCGAGTTGGCCTGAGGTGTACGGATGGGTCAGGATGGCTCGAAGAGGCTAGTCCGTGAGCACCACAATAGGATGGTCTTGGAAATATGGGCGGAGACGCTGGGCGGAGACGATCAGAGCGAAAATGATTTTCTCTGTCTTGGAGTATCTGACCTCCGCATCATGAAGCACCTTGCTCACGTAATAAACAGGCCTTTGGGTCTCATCAGCGTCGAGATGCACCAAGTCTGAGCTAACGGCCTCCGAAGAAGCAGCTAGGTAGAGGAAGAGACTTTCCCCGTCTCTTGGCTTAGACAAGAGCGGCGGAGAAGACATAAACACTTTCAGCCCGTCAAAGGCTTTCTGGCAGTCGTCCATCCACTCAAAGCTGTTTACTTTCCGCAGGGCCTTGAAGAAAGGCAAACATTTCTAGGCTGATTTGGAGAAGAAACGACTTAGAGCCGCCACCCTCCCCGTTAGCCGCTGCACTTCTTCTTGCTGGATGGTGGCCTCATGTCAAGGATGGCGTTGATCTTCTCTGGGTTTGCCTCGATCCCTCACTGAGTCACCATAAAACCCAGAAACTTGTCTGTCATGACCCCGAAGGCACATTTCTTGGGGTTCAGCTTGACCTGGAAGCGGCAGAGGTTGTTGAAGGTTTCTTCTAGATCGGAGACATGATCAGAAGCGCGGATGCTCTTGGTCAGCATATCATCCACATAGACTTCCATGTTCTGGCCTAACTGATCCTGAAACACCATGTTCATCAATCTTTGATAGGTCGCCCCCGCGTTCTTGAGACCGAAGTGCATCACTTTGTAGCAATACATCCCCTTTTCTGTCACAAAGGATGTGTGCTCTTCGTCGCTGGAGTCCATCCTTATTTGATTATATCTAGAGAAGGCATCCATGAAGCTGAGGAGCTCATGGCCGGAAGTGGAATCTACCAGCTGGTCTATCCTTGGCAGGGGAAAACTGTCTTTCGGACATGCCTTGTTGAGGTCGGTGAAGTCGATGCAAATTCTTTAGCTCTCATTTGCCTTTCGTACCATGACCACATTGGCCAACCAACTAGGTTAATGCGCCTTTCGGATGTGGCTGGCACTGAGCAGTTTGTTAACCTCCTCATCGATGGCCTTTTGCCGCTCGGGAGCGAAGCTCCTCTTCCTCTGGCGGATTGGACGGTACTTCGGATCGATGTTGAGCTTGTGGGTGATTACTTCTGGAGGAATGCCGGGCATGTCAGATGCTGACCAAGCGAAAACGTCTAAGTTGGCCCACAAGAAAGTTAGGAGGCGATCGCGATCCTTCGGGGGGAAGAGTCCGCCGATGCGCACGGTCTTTGCCGGATCGTCCCCGAGGAGAAAGGTTAGGAGGTGCTCGGCTGGCTCCCCTCTCCTGCCGGACTCCCTGAGGTCAGGTGCTTCTCGGACCGGCTCGGCCTCCAAGGGGCTTGACGCCGTGTGATAGCAGGGCAAAACTGAGCCGATCTCGCCTTTCATCTCCCCAACTCCTCAGCTAGTAGGGAACTACACCAACATGCACCGGGTGGAGATAACCGCATCCAATAGATTTAAGCATGGGCGCCCAAGAATAGCGTTGTATGCCAAGGGGACCCGCATGATCAGGAACTTCATGATCACCGTGCTTTGGCATGGCCGTGTTCCGCTGTCACAGGTAAGGGTATCTCATGCTCAACCCTTACCGAATCCCCGATGAATCCGACCAAAGGGGTTGCCACAGGCTGAAGAGAGTCTAGAGACAATCCCATCCAAACAAAAGCGTCATAAGTAAGGATGTCAGCTGAGCTGCCACTATCAACCAATATCCTTTTTACAGGGTGCTTGGCGATCGTCATGGAGACGGCGATGCCTTCATTGTTTACATTCTCAATGTTTGCCAATCCCCCCCAAGAACTACTTTACCCGGCACCTCCTCCCCTCTCAGTCGCTTAGATGCGGAAGCCGCTCCCCAGGACACCATTCTAACTGTCCGCTCCGTGGGGGTGTTGTCGACAGTGGCCTGAGCGAGCAGGGGTCCCATGAGTGCCGGCAGCGGTTGCGGCGCCTTCTGAACATACTTGCCGAGGTAGCCCTGCTGGATGAGCTCCTCGATGGCTCGCTTCAGGCTGAAGCAGCTATCGGTGTCATGGCCGTAATCTCGATGGAATCGGTAGTAACGGCTCTTATCGCGGGGAAGACCTTTCTTCATAGGAGGAGGGCATTGGAAATAAGGCTCGCCCTCGATTTCCATCAGGATGTGAGATCGAGGAGCAAGAAGAGGCGTGAGCTTACTCTCATCATGGACGGGGCTTCGATGCCTGTTGTCGGATCGACAAGGCGGGTCAGACCACCGGTGATGAGGGGGCCCATTCAGCTCGGGGCGAGCAGGCTTGCGGTTGGAGCTCCTTGATGATTCCCGATGGGTGAGGTCGGCCTCATCCGCGAGGATATACTTCTAGGCCCGAAGGAGGAGGTTAGAATAGGAACTCGGGGGTTTCTTATCTAGAGAGAAGGTGAAGCGGGATGGAAGGAGTCCCCACTTCAGTGCCAGCGTTGCCACCGCGTCGTCGAGGTGGTAAACTTCGAGAGCGGCGGTCTTGAATCGGGACACGAAGTCCCGCAGTGATTCCCCCTCCTTCTAACGCACAGAGAAGAGGCTATCCGCGACCCTCGGGATCCGCCAGCAAGCATCAAAATGTACCAGAAAGGCCCTTTCCAGCTCTCGAAAAGAGTCAATGCTGTTAGGAGACAGACGCGAGTACCAGGCGCGAGCAGCTTTCTGTAGAGTGGCGGGGAAAGCCTTGCAGAGAAGGGCATCTAAGGCACCCTGGACTTGCATCATGTATTTGTAGCTTTCGAGGTGGTCGAGAGGATTCATCGTACCATTGTACGGATCTATCTAGGGGAATCAAAATCTAGAGGGGACAGGCTCCTCTAGTATTCGGCGAGTATAAGGAGGACGGGTGTCATATTCCTCCTCCGGTTGATTGTTGATCTTCCTGGCGAGCTCGTCTAGTCGCCGGTTGTACTCGTCCAGGCGCTCCTCTGCCTGACAGCTGATCGTTGGGGCCCTCCGAGGCAGCTCGGAGGATGAAGAAGAGGAAGACGAAGAAGAAGGAGAACGACACGGAAGGTGGGATTTCCACTTTGGTTCCTCATGGCAGTGTGGCTTTGGAGGAAACTTGCTCAGGCCACAATCTGGAGATCGTGACCGCTTGGGGGGCTCTCGGCGAGGCTTCCTTGGAGAAGCCTGGCGACGACTGGCCTCTCGCTGAGGAGAACCTCCCCTCGCAGACTGCTGGCTAGCAGGAGGAGCAGTCTGATGCTGGGTGGTCACGGACTGCTGCTGCTGAATTTCGTGGACCATGGCGGTGAGGGTTTGAACTTGCCGAGTGAGAGTTGCCAGCTGCTCCACAGCCGGGGCAGCCACTTCTGGTTGAGGGGAAATGATGGAAGGATCAGCGGCAGGGAGGTTGGTCTCCTGCTGCTTAGTCAGGGGAAGATGCCCCTGGGGTGACTGACTGAGGCATCCTGAGCTCGTGTCATCACCATTATTGTGATAGAGAGAGAAAGAGAAGTATACTGTAGGGTTTGGGCCTTCTTTTCTTGCCTTTCCCTTCCTGGTGCGCCAATCTGATGACGCATGATCATCGGTCTTGAACATCGGGAGAAGAGAGCTGCTTAATCCGCAGTCCCACGCCTGATCGGATGGCCTGCAAAAAGTCCCAAGACCGGAGGGATGCTCCGATGGGGACCCTCCGATGCTCAAGTCAGTAACCGGGGTCACAGCTGAGGGAGAGCTCAGACGAGCTCTGGGGAGAAAAAATGAGTCCTCAAAAAGGGGGAATCTCTTTTTGGGTATCAGGGTAGCGAGTGTATGAGTTTTCGTACCTTGTTCCTGAGTGGACTTACCCTTTTATAGGGGGTTGACACCTGCACAACCACGTGGAGTTCCGTAAGAAAGGAATATCCACGGAGATTCGTGGGGTTGCGTGAATTTGGGCTGGTTGGTGGGTCCTGTCCCATCGGAGAGGAGAAAATGGTGGTTGGTGAGCTACGTCCTATCAGTCAGTGGGGCTGACAGGTAGTTAGGTCCAGTCCCATCAGCAGCATGACCAGTGATAGTTAGGCCTGGGGATTTTGATTTTACCATAATTGTTCTCGTGGCTACATCAGCCACATCACATATGCTTGGTGTTCTGCCATGAGATAGTAAATTAATGTTAATTAATGTTGTCAAAGGTGGATAATTATGGGGACAGTTTGCTCTTTAACTATGCTAACATGATATGATTAAAAGCTTCGATCACATCTGTTGACATAGCAATTTTCAAACTAAATTATAACTTCGGATGCATATATATATATTTTTATGCATGCAACGGCAGTTAGACGTCAAAGTTGCCACCCAGAAGTGCAGCTCGAGTACTGTTATTATTTATTTGCAAACCACCCCTCTTAAAGCACGATGATTTTGGGCAGTTCTACCGCTCCATTGGACTGCAGCCGTCCATATCACCACGTGCATCCCATATATGCGTATTATTAATCGTGACACTCCGAAACAAAAGGAGCAAATGTTTTATTAATCCACCTGTGTGTGAATTTTATAAGTTTTGATATGGAATATTTCTGGCAGGTACGATACTTAAATTTAAAAACTTCTCTCCATGCAGCATAACACGTTCCCCATCAATAAAGCCTTAAACCAATATTTTAAAAATTAAATTAGATAACAAATCAGCTTAACATTTGGATCATGTATCAATTAATTCGATCGAATAAACTAATTGATCAGATCAAATATTATAAATTTATAATTAATTTTTAATTTAATAATATAAAAATAAATATAAATATTAATTTAAATGAAAAATTAAAAAAAAGTTTAAAAATAAGGTTGGATCGATTCAAAACTCGGTTGATTCAATAAATTTTTTTCAGTTTTTATCCTGTTATACAAAAAGTCAATTTAATAATAAAATTAGATTGAATTGATGATCAATTTTCGATTGAACTAGTACGATCGATTTGATTTGATTTTCAAAACACCACCTCTATTCTGTTCGAACTTTTATTTTAGTATACATTCTATTAAAAGTATATCCCAATACGTTTCTATAGCACTGCTTTCTTAATAAAAATGCCAGTAGATAATGAATTATAAAGCGAGCTTGGTTCTTCAACGTGCATATAACTTCGCATAAATATGGCATAATAAATCAATTATAAGATGCATCCATATATATATATATATATATATATATATATATATATAGAGAGAGAGAGAGAGAGAGGAGGGAGAGATTGTTCATATTTTTTATTTTAAATTTTATAGATTTTAAAGTTATTTTATTATTTTTACATTTAAAATATATGATTTTCATAAATTTAAAAAAAATGATCAAATATTTTAAAATTTTCACCGAAAGTTAAGAGAATGCATGCTTGTAAGCACCACTATAACTCATCGATCGGGATGGCAGAAAACATAAGTGGTGACAGCCCTCAACCCAAGGACGTGGCTTTGCCACTCTCCTTGTAGAGAGAGAGAGAGAGAGAGAGAGAGAGAGCAATTTATGATGACTAACATCCTAAAAGGTATCCAAATTTGATGAAGATGATGGCAGTCTTACAAGCGGGAGAAGTCATTTTCCTTATGGATGAGAAATATTGAAGTTGTAGCATCGTCATAATTCAGTCGATTGTTTTCCTCATGCTAGGCTTTTTGTTCTCTTTGCCCCACCGACAAAAGAACGAAAAGGCATTGAAATAGTTTCTTAACCAAGAGTTCACTTTGGGAATGCATTTCTATTTTAAAAAAGTAATTAGGAAGCATGTTAGGTTATTGGCAAACAAATTACATGCTTCTTCAATGCTTGAAGTATGATTTATTGAGTGGGTAACCAAGTATGTCTCACAATGAGTAATTCATTAATTTTTGCCCAAAATTTTGTTCTGTTGCTCATATAGCTAGAGATCCAGCGGGGTTTGCATCATAAACACAAGTTCTGTGAACTTTCTTACACATAAATATACAATTAAAGATGTCCAAGAAACCTGGATGCTTTTAAAAGTTAAGATCTCGTCAGTAATGGATTCACAAAGACATCACACATATATATATATATATATATATCGACTACAGCACAAGCCGCCATAATTTTCTCTCTTTTTTTTTTTCCATCTCACAAGCAAGGAGTTGCATTCCAAGACAAAAGAAGTATCCTGAACACAGAGAAGGCATCATGCTTGCATGGGGAGCTGCAATTCTAACAAACCCTAATTATTTTTTACGTTTGGAGTTCACGAGCGGCATAGGGTTCACGAGCTCTGCAGTACTACTAATAGACGGCTCCGAGGCCCTTCTTTTCGAACGGTCCATGTGATGTGCATTGACAGAGGTCAGTACCAACCAAAAGTCCCACAGCCACCATTGAAAAGGAGGAGGCAAGGAAACAGAGTTTTCTTTATTGCATATAGAATTTCCCATATATCTATTGGATAAAACCTTCTTATCTTTTGATGATTTTTTATAAGTAGAATATATTATATATATATTGTCATACTCCTAATGTTTCTCTTGAGAATTAGAGTTGAATTAGAGATACTAAGCTTGTCCCATTGCAGTTCTACTTTTTTTTTTTTTTTTTTGGCTTATGGTGGTCGAGAATGCAAACAGAGAGCATCTTAACCTAATGATTCTATCATGAAAGACAAACTACAAATTGGCTTCTGGTATTTTAATTTATCTTTCATTGCGATGCAAGTCCAAAGCGCTTGAGGTTGATTTATAGAACCTACACGGTGCCATCTTTTTTTGCTGAGTTCCATTAAAAAATACAGTTGACGTGAAATGGCTGCGCAAATTTTGCACTGTACATGAAACATATCCCGATAGATAACGGAGCCACATGAGATCTAGCTACGGGTTGATAAAGTCCTTCTTATTTTATTTTAAAAAAAATACAGTTGAAACTCTGACCGTATTTGATGAATTTTATTATAGAAGTGCAATTCGGTGAGCATGGAGAGTTGTGGAGCCCAATTTAATGGGTTCTCGAAGAACACATCATACGGCCATGCATGTGGATGTTTACCTTTCTTTACTTGGCTATAATGGTTCTTATCCTTGTCATTTTCATCGATCTAATGCTGGCTTATCGCAACTAATACACATCATGATTATAATGATTTTAACTTAAGCTATGCATATAATAAATATAAACATAGTGAAAATATGGATAAAAAATTAGCTATGGAGTCATTTCTCGCTATGATCCAAAATTTGTGATCAACAAGCTATGTTCTTAGCAATTCTTTATTATTTAAGGCATTGTTTGATATGGAGAAAAGAGGGGATATCCCTTCTTATCCTCAAATGCTATAGCTAGAGGGGATAGGTCTAAAAAAATTTAACTAGAGGGATAACCCATGGTTAAGATAACCCATGTTTAACCATGGGTTATCCCCTAAACTTATTCCCTAACATAGTGTTTGATAGAAAAAATATTATCCATGGATAAGTGTACGGGATAAAGTTTGTCTCCTAGCTATCCCTAGGGATATCCCTTGGCTATCTCATTGATCATATCAAATGCAAAAAGATAAATTCATAGGATAACTTTTTTTACTTTTATTTGGAGGGATAACCAACATTTCTAGGGAATAAATTGAGGGGATATCCCATGGTTAACCATGGATTATCCCTTTGGTTAACTTTATTCCCAGCTATCCCTTATAGTTATGGCTTTTGGAATAAAAGGGATATCTAGGGGATATCCCCTCTTATCTCCTATTTCAAACACTACCTAAGTAGTGTTTGATAGAAAAAATATTATCCATGGATAAGTATACGGGATAGAGTTTGTCCCCTGGCTATATCTAGGGATATTCCTTGACTATCCCATTGATCATATCAAATGCAAAAAGGTAAATCCATAGGATAACTTTTTTTTACTTTTATTTGGAGGGACAACCAGCTATTCCTGCATTAGGGAATAAATTGAGGGGATATCCATGGTTAACCATGGATTATCCTTTGGTTAACTTTATTCCCAGCTATCCCTTATAGTTATGGCTTTTAGGAATAAAAGCTCTTATCCTCTATTTCAAACACTACCTAAAAAACAACTAAAGTTATCCTTTGATAGCATACTTGTAATTTTAAAAAGGTGCTTATTTCCTCAGCTATCCCATG
>UESW01001574.1:276440-416693 GCA_900491605.1 Calamus simplicifolius | reverse complement strand
CTTGCAGGAATACACTTTCAGCATCAAGCACAAGTCTGGTACGTTGAATAGAGTGGCTGATGCTTTGAGTAGGCGGAGCTTGTTGATTGGCGCTATGCATGTGTACACTCTCGCTTTGAGAGTGTAAGGGAGGACATTCGTGTGGATGAGCACTTCAAGGGGATTTTGGCCAAAATTGAGGCGGGGGAGCGAACTGATTTCGTTCTCCATGATGGATATTTGTTTCGAGGTAACTGCTTATGTGTTCCTGATACGTCTCTTCGTGTGTTGATCATCCAGGAACTGCATAACCAGGGTCACTTCGGAAGGGATAAAACAGCCTGGTTGATTCGGCAGCGGTTTTATTGGCCTGGTCTTGACCGAGATGTCAAGGCTTTTGTGAAGAGGTGCAGGTTGTGTCAAGAGTCGAAGGGGACAGACACGAACCAAGGTATGTACACGCCTTTACCTATCCCAGAGGCACCATGGCGAGATGTTTCTATGGACTTTGTTGTAGGATTGCCGCGGACAGCAAGGGGACTGGATTCGATTATGGTGATTGTGGATCGGTTCAGTAAGGTGGCGTGTTTCTTGCCATGCAAAACCACTTTTGATGCGTCAAAGGTTGCTGACTTATATTTTGCTTCAGTGGTTCGGCATTTTGGTATACCGGCATCCATAGTGTCAGACAGGGACAGCAAGTTTATGGGACACTTCTGGCGAGAGCTGTGGAAGAAGTTGGGCACAAAGTTGAAATTCAGCAGTCCTTATCATCCTCAGACGGATGGACAGACTGAAGTTGTCAACCGTAGCTTGGGTAATCTGTTGCGGGCAAATGTGCATGAATTCAGGAGCTGGGATTTGTGTTTGCCGAAGATTGAGTTTGAGTTCAACTCTTCAGTGAACCGTTCTACAGGGTTTGCTCCGTTTCAGATACTGTTTGGGTTCTTGCCAAGAGGTCCTTTGGATGTTCTGCCAGTTGAGTCGCCAGAGAAGGTGAGTCAGAAGGTCGAAGATAGAGTGTCTGACTTGCAGGAGATACATGCGACTGTTAGAGCCAAATTGGAGCAGACTTACGCCAAATACAAGGCGAAAGCTGATCAGCAGCGTCGGCAACAGTCCTTTGAAGTGGGCGATTTGGTATGGGTTTACTTACCGAGGGAGCGGTATCCACAGGGAGCTTTAACGAAGCTCAAGCCGAAGAAGATAGGTCCATGCCAGGTATTGGAGAAATTTGGTGACAATGCCTATCGGGTTGAGTTACCAGATGATGTCTTCATTTCGGATGTGTTCAACATTCGGCATCTGACCCCTTATGCAGGAGAGAATTCGAGCTTGAGGTCAAGCTTTTCAGAGGAAGGGGAGAGTGATGAGGACATCAGTTCAGACCAGAGTTCGGGTCAGTCGAACCAGTCCTTGGATGTTCCTGTACCAGCAACCCAGAGTCAGCAGGCCACTTCAGGGAAGCCCACGCCAGGTAGTCTACGAAGGTCCAAGAGGTTGCAGAACAAACGGGCTTGAAATTCCATGTTTGGGCCGAGTGTACGGAATTGACCCGACTTCGTTTTGACACTTTGGGTCAATCGAATCCGGTTAGCTACTGTGTCGGACTGGGCCCAAACTTGGCTGGTCACATGGAAACGGGCTGCTGATTCAAAGTCATTGCTGTTGGCCATGAGCTGCTGTGGATTTTGGCCATCCGGGCTCGTCTGATAGGAGTTTTGGGCCTGTTTTCGTTTTTAATGGCATAGTTGTAATTTTTAACTAAACTTATGATGTTAGGGTTTTATCTCTTTTATTTAGGTTGGTTTTGGGCGGCCGTCAAGAGGCAGAGAAGAAAGACGCTATTTGAGATTTCCTTTTTTTCTCTTGAATAGAGATGAATGTTTTCTTTTTTTTCTGATTCAAAACAATTGAATTGAAAATTCAATTGCTCTTCCTTTAAATTTCGGATTGTGAGTGATCAAAATTCGAAATTTTTCCCTTTTCTTGTCAAGATTCGAACCAAACCTGGATGAATTTTTTTCTTGCAGATTAGATCGTTCTTGAGTTGCAGGCATTTTAAATATCGCCCTGCATCATAAACCAAGCCCTACAATAGATTTTTTGTTTCATAAAATGTATCGCTGACAATATTATTAGGTAGCACTATACCTCCTTTATTAACTTGGCGATTGCATCAAATGTCGCTTCAGATAAGAGGTGTTTAGCCTTAGTGTTCAACAACCGAGATGCTACAGATAATTACAAATAGTTTTCATACCCAAGTCATAATTGTTCATTTGCAGCACGCAACATATCATAGAAATGTTGGCTTTCCGAATTTGGCTATTCATAAAATTGGCTTAAATTAAATTTCAGACCTGCTGCATCCATCACCATTTCTGCATATCGATTTGTGTTCTCATATAGATATAATTCTTTGCTACCATGCCATAATTATACGCTGCCATGTTATAATTCTCTGTTGTTTCATAAATTATTTTTGCCACCTAATTGCTTGATTCTCCCATAGCCTTAGTTTTTTCATGGCAGTACCATATATAGTAACCGAGCACAAACCCCTTTTTACATAGATGGATTTTAACTATTTCAACAACCCTATATGCTTTGCTCTGACACTAATTCCTCATATTACATGGGCATCTAATTCTTGGCCCATCCATCTACCCCGGTTGACTACATGCAAATGCAATAAATCCCTCTAACCCATTCAAAAATTTAGGATTAAAAAATTATTCTTAACTCTTTCATACATCCATGAGCAATCATCGCTCATTTTCAAATGATTCTGTATTTACACAAAAAATAGTATTTTAATTGAAAGATTGAGTCACAAATAATGACATTAATATAAGTTCAACTTGATTTAAAGTTATGCCTTCAATATTATAATACATTTAATTTGTCTTGTTTTGATGGCTCTATATCAACTAATTCGCTATCAAAATTTCAACAAAAATTTTGGCAGTCTTCTCAATAAATATGATAATCCTCCATTTTATACATCATTCCGTCAACACAAACTCAAACTTGGCCCACCACAACTACAAAATTATTGCCTAGTTGAGAATCATCACCATATTATATTACTAACAATGCATTATAATTAACCTAATATATTTAATTTAAATAAACCTAATGTATATATTTTTTAAAATATATATATATAAAAAATTAAATGCATTATGCAGTGCAATTTGCACTACAAAATATTCTTCATTGATTAATAAAAAAAAGGCTAGTTTTGCAATTAGATTGCTTATAGATGGCTTGAAAATTCAGATTACCTTTTAAATTGTACATTAAATTTTATATTTAACTTGACTAACCTTAAATCATGCTGCAAATTCTTTTTTATGAACTAAATAATTAAATACTTCTTTACTAGTATCCCAATAGATATACAATTTTGGATCTAAAAATAGAAAAATAATTAAATAATAATCTTAATAGCTTAGTAAGCAATGATCCCATCTATTGGATAATGCATATAATAAGTGTATACATATTTAATCAATAATCAACACATTAATAAATCAACATATTTAATTCAAAAGATAAATAGAATGAATTATCTATATTTTTATGGGTTTTTAATTCACATTTATATCATGGTGTGAGTTTATCATAGTGCATCTTAACATCTAATATGATTATGCTTATAATCATGATAGTGTGTAGTACTCACTGCTAGGATATGGACTAATATATATCTCTTATTAACCATTAAGTATTAGTCTATAAATAGTGTATATTTAATTTAAATAAACAATTTATATTTTTAAAAAAATATATATTTCTAAAAAAATTAAATAGCAGTGCAAAATGCACTGCACCAACAGTGCAATTTGCACTTGTATTAATTTTTTTTATTTTTTCACATTAAATTTAACTTTCCCCTAAAATTAAACCCTAACCCTAATTCACAAAACCCTAATCACTCAAAATTATAATCTAACCCAAAAAAGGGTAAAACAATAATCTCTAACCAAATCCCATTTGATTTGATCCAGATTATCATAGCTCAATGAAATTGAGCTAACCAGCAATCGTATTACCCATTTAATCCTTCATTTAATTACTAATATTTAGCAAAAATTTGTTATCACAACTTTTGCAACGTCAAGTGTTGAATCACGCAAGTGTTGACTCATGGTGTAATGTCAATCATATTGACATTAGAGTCACAAAATGATTCACAATATTTCTCAGTCATCAAGTCAAGAAGAAACTCCTATGGTATATGACCCTATAGGTTCGAACACTAAGCCAGTAGTACCGAAACACTTTTATTACCAATCGAAGTCGCCATCTAGCAATGGCATCTAACATCCAGATAGGTCGAAGGTTTCAAAGCAACAATCAAGAACCTCTGGCATACAGTTACCATATAATTCATTTCTTTGACCCCCAATGCTTAGGATAACTTAGGGTTTAACTGCCAACCCTTAATCAACTCATCTATATAGTGTCTCAACTTCACAAGTTCTGTGACTTCTCACAAGGACTATCTTGGCTAAGGTTTTGCTAAATTGAAATATAGTGAGATATTTACTCCAAACTATTTGGAAGGCTCAATCCTATCTTGATCCACTCATTGCTCCACAAGTACTTGACTGCATCTAGAAACCTTTTGTTATTGAATTAGAAATCCAAGTAATCCGGCACCAAAGTACAGTAGGTTGCTTGCAAGCTACCATATGATCATAGGTCAAAGGAACATTTATACATATATCTCTTCGCAAATACCTTTTAGTATAGGAGCATTCTGCAAATTGGTCACGTTCATGATGTTCTCATGGCAAATCACCCAAGGAAATAGGCTGATTTTTGGCTTTGATTTCTTCACCGGCCATCAACAGATTTGATTATTAACAAGAGTTTGATAAACTCTTGATGTAGATTCTTGCCATTAAACATGGCCGTGAGGTTTGATTCCCATAAAAGAAACAGGGCATTGCTCATCCTACGACCAAACCCAATCTTCGAATGATCTTCAGCGGTCCAAGCTTGTGCAAGGATGAAGAAATAGATGAGGAAGTCAAGCCTCTTACCTACACTCATCACCGAAGAGGACATGAATGCTGGCAAGCACAAACTTTTGAAGCCTCTATTCTACCTAAAATAGAGACACCATACACCATTAGGCTATGATTTTCCCTACAAAAATCCATCATGAAACATATGCTGTCATGGTTTAATAGAAGGCAAATAAGTGGTTTAGGATCTTGAGTTCTTACCTGAGTGGGATGGATCTACTACAAAGAAGGTGATGTTTGCTCTTCTCACGGCTTCTTCCTATGGTTTCAAATAGTTGGAGAGATGAGTTTTAGAATGATTTAAAATCAACGTGCCCATGATCAATTAGGGATCATGGGGATGCAGACATTTGCTGAGTAGACGATGCAATGGCCTCCTAGCATTATGCCCATGGAAAAGTCTTCCTGCACCATGCGCTGTAGGAGTGCACGCATCGCGTGAGCTAATTGGCCGCACACACATGCGGGCTGTGTGTACAATGTATAAAAGAACAAAATTATTCTTGACAGCGCAGCCGTATGCGTATGCGGCCAATCACTGTACACGATGCACCCGACCTGTACCATGCTTAGTGCACAAAGTCCTTTCTCTTATACCCACTAGCTGCCCTTGGTTAAGCCAGATCGATTGAATGGACCAGGCTTGGTTCAACCAGATGGGCCTTATATATAACCTAATGTTTCTCATTCCCACTTCTTCCGTCCCACATCTATATCATGGAAGAATTTAAGAGTAGTCTTTGCAAGTGGAATTATAAAAGAAAGTCAAGGTTAATTAATTACTTTTGAATAGACTATATAACATAGGTTTTGCATGTTTAGTTTTAGTATAGCATATAATTTGTGTTTGCAAAAAAAGCTTCCCTACAGAAATCATATGATATTAATTTATAACGTAGTTAGTCATGAGATTGTAAATATAATTAGAAGGTATCATGTGTGTATATTATATATATAATATTATCTAAATAATAATTATGGACCATATAGAGTTTACATGAATTACTTTTGTTTATAGAGTTAACCATTAAAAGTTTAAGTTACAAACTATGGCTTATAGTAACAAGGTATCCATTGTGACGTACAAGAGAATGAAATGATTGAAAAAGAAAAAAAAAAAAAAACACACACACACACACGTAGCTTTAAAAGTGAGCAATACAAGTGTATATATATAGTGTATAGTGCTAATACAAGTAGTACGCAATATCAGTACTTATGATCTTATTAAAAAAAAAATTGCTCTTCTTATTCTCTTGAATATATCTATTATTAAAAAATTAAAAATTTGTATGTCCTACCGCATGTATCACATGCACGAGATATTAGCCAACATATAATTTGACTAAGTGACATAGTTCAGATTTGACAAATATTATTGTTGTGCAATGAATTTGAACATAAATAATAGTTTCAACAGCCAAGATTATTCAACTCAACCGTGCCAAGAGAACATCCTGATTTGGACTTACAGCTACCCTCACGCATATCAAACAATTTTTGAACCGTACAATGAACGGCGGCCCTAAATGTGGGACCAAATGGCACGGTGTAGAAATTTAGTATTGCTTGAAGCAATGCATTGGTCAAAGATGTGGTGGCTGTGTCATAGCATCCTGTTTCCGAAAAGTATGGTGGCTTTATTCCAGTTTGTGCCATCCAGGAAATTTCTGCCCATCGTCGACCCTTCAAAGTTGGGTGGTAAGAGTTTGTGGTATTAGGCGACTTCAGTTGCCCATTTAAGATACATGGTGTTGTCGTTAGGTGATCAAATTCAGATGGTAAGAGGAGCTTACGAACCTCCTTTTAATTAATATATAATGGCCAAACCCATTCCAAAGACTTTCCTCCATGATGAGCTAATTATTCAAACAAACTACTTGATGCCTGAACCAACTATTGCAAAGAATCTACGAATCTGGACTAAAAATTAGCCATCAAGAGAAAGAATAGGGCAGTCACCTGATTCCATACAAGAGAGAAAAAGAATCATCAAGAGAGAGAATGCCTAAAAGAAAGAAACTTGGGATACAAGTTAGAGAGAGAATGAAGGACGTTTAGAGAGAGAAAGAGGCATTCCAAAACCTCATGCCTCTCCCTTTCTTAAAGAGAGAAACCACCTAGAAGAGATAACAACCCATCTAGAGAGAGAAAATTGGATGAGAGAGAAAATCATCTAGAGAGAGAAAGTTGGCCAAGAGAAAGAAAAAACTTTTGTCTCCTTGGATTCATGTGTCCTCTCTTGTAAGAAGAGAGAAGACACCTCTAGAGAGAGAACACATGAAGATGAGAGAGAAAAAAGCACCCTTTCGACTTAGAGAGAGAAAGTTGTGAGGAGAGCGAACCGTGCATGGGGAAGTGAGAGGGGGTGGCACTAGGGTTTCCTCAAATCCTAGAGAGAGAAGGGGTAGCGACTAGGGTGAGGGAAGAGAGAGAAAATAATGTCTTGGAAGAAAAGAATCAATGCATTTCTATTTTTTTCACAAACACTAGGGTTTAGGGTTTAAATACATAGCCAAGCTAGCTTGATCCTAACTCAAAAAAACTTCCATGGCTAACTCGATGAGATTAAGTTAACCTAAAGCCTATGTACATCCATGACTTGACTCAATTTCAAAACCTTTGGGCTCACATACAGTCCAATACAAGTTAGCCTCCTCAAAGCCTATAGCCCAACATGGGCCTTGATATAATCTAAAGCCCAAAATAACTCTAGAATCCTTCATGATGCCTCATGAAGTATAGACCTTGGCCTTTCCATATTTTTCTATTCCTTGGGAGCATCACACTAGGTTCAACAATAATGTGGGATCTTACGCTGTCAACATAGACTTGGGGAAGGAGACCTACAATCACCTTTGCTAATGATGTTATTAGTTAGTACAAGCATAATTGGAATAATACCACATTACCCGAAGAAATATATTTGCAAGTATGATTTGAGAAATTGGTGGTCAATTTTCATGCAATAAAAGAAATCTGGGCATCCAATAGAGAGAGAGAGAGTGGTAAACCTAAGTCCATGAGTTCTTTATTCTTATTTTTCAAGATTTTATTTGTTTGATCCAACTATTCATAGGTAGTTGTTAAAAATGTTTCAAATCCTTAGAACAGTTTAAGTATAGCCAATTGAAGAAGATTTACATAATATTGGTTCTTATTGAGGAGGACAATCGCAATCAAATGTGAGACATATATATAGAGGATTAAAGTTCATCAAAGAGTTATGTCTTTATCTAGAAGCTATGACATGGAAGCCTTCCTATTTTATATCTATTATCTTAGGTAGTATTTGATATAAAAAATGCTATTTCTGGATAAGTGTACGGGATAGAGTTTATCCAGAAATAGCTGAGAAAATAATCAGCATTTTTTAATTACAGTTTTGCCCTCAAGGGATAGTTGGGGAAATAACTAGCTATTCTTTCAGTCACTAGAGAATAAGTTCAGGGAATAATCCATGGTTAAACATCAGTTATCCCCTTTAGTTAACTTTTTTTCCAGCTATCTTTCGTAATTATGGCTTTTGGGAATAAGGATGCCCCCCCTTATTCCCTATTTCAAATACAGTCTTAGAGAATAGCTTTCTATCAAGCTATTTGTAAGCGATGTGGTGAACAAATGAAATATACCACTACAAGAATCCTACGAAATAGCGACCCCAAAATGGTATCGCTAATACAAAAAAGACATTGGTAAAACATGTTAGCGACACAACAACAATGCAAAAAAATTGCTCACTAAATCGTTGGTTGCTAAGGAATTAATCGATGCCATTTGGATGTTCATAATCTCAATCCTGAACTCAAACCTAACAAGTTCCGTGATGGAATGCTCCATGTCTTCATTCTTGGCGGTGTCACCCTAACTACGAAAAAAGGAATCACGTCGGAGGAAGAATGCAAAAGCTTGGGCATCTAGACTGCAAACTCTATAATCCTTTGGTTCAGCATCAATAGTCTCTAAAAAGATGCAGTAGCTCTCCTTCGATGAAAGGTCGACTGTCGAACCTTCATCCTTTGATGGTTCTGTGGCCTGAGACATTAGCTCATCCACATAAGCTTGCAAGGAATACATCACTACAACAATTCTTTTATATAACAACGCTAAAAAAGGTCATAGCATCAAAAAAAGATATCCCGATGCTTTTAAAAGTATCAGTAAAGTAGGAGTGGATAGAAATTTGCCCAACACTTTTTAAAAGCATCAGAATAGAATAACTTTTCAATGCTAATAAGGGTTGAGAAGTGCAAGAGAGGGAGAGAGAGAGAGAGAGGGTGTGGTATGGTGGTACCTTGGATGCAGCGAAGGGAGTAGTCTCCTAGGAATCAAAGGCCTCGGCCTTGCCGAAATCCGATGAACGGACAATCATGAATGCCCCATCGTCGAGACCGCTCAACACCTAGTGCACTACCCTGAGGCACAGCGTTGTTGCCACTACCGCATCAACTGCATGCCTATCGGCCTTCAGCACCCCGACCCTGATCTCTGAGCACCTCCCATCATCCGCTGCCACCACACCCACCTTCGATTCCACCACCTCAGGCCCGTCCGTGCTCCCCCACCACTCCCATCTTCCTTCTAACCTCAACTTCACTGATCGCTGCCAAATTCATCGAAGATGACAAGGAGAGGCCCATGACTGCCATGTAAAAGAGAGGAAATCGGTTCAGAGGTTAAAAAAGAATGGGAAACAATCGGGGATGGAAGAGACAGAAGGAAAGGTCATTTTTCCTACCGACGAGAGCTGCCATGGCGGCGGCGATCTGCTGGCAGGTGGGGGTCCAAGATGGCACACAAGCCAAGCAGGGTGGATTCGATATTATCGTGTGCCGACATCGGTCGAGTGAGGAGAGAAATTTGGGAGGAAAGGCATGGTATCAGAGAGGATTATGGGTGGATGATTTATGGCAGCAATCAGAGCGGGTTAGTATGGAAAATTATGGAAAATCATTTGATAAGGAAATGGAACTCACCTCCAATCGAAAGATCTCGGTATCAAGAAAGACCACCGAAAACCCTAGGTCCCTCCGGATCGAGACAGAGACAATAGAAGATGAGGCATGGAAAGATGGGGGGGGACATGGCAGAGGAGATGAAAGATCTCAGGGGGAGGATAAGGCAGAGGAGATCGAGGGGGTCCTTTGGGCGGAGGGGGAGATTGGGAGAGATCGAGAGATGGGGGGGGGCGCAAGGGGGTGTTAAGGTTAGGCTTTCATCCCGGCGCTTATAAGCATCGATAAGTTTCCTCAACTACCAATGCTTCTTATAAGTGTCGGCAAACTATGAAAATTTTCGATGCTCCCCTATATCATCGAAAAAAATAGTTGCTGTAGTTAAATTTTATTATAGTGCATAGAAAATAATATGTAAGTTATATTAAAATAAATAAATTTAAAATTATCACATTATATTTTTAATAATTTAATTACGTCAACTTGCTAGGAGCGAGTGTTAGCCTAAGACCCATCTTTTTTTGTGTGGGTTGCCTTAAACAACTTCCATTCCCCTGGTTTGATGCCTTCCTTTAGCCTCTGAAAAATAAAATATCAAATATGTAATTATGCTCATTTTAAAAAAATTATCTCATTGATACGTATGCAAAAAAAATAAATTTATTTACTTACTAAATGACGTCGATGCTCCTCAGCAGAAATGGATCCCGCTATGTGGCAAGAAAGACTAGTGCTTGGACTAGCCTTCTCAAATTGACGATTCGAGCTAGTTGTAGCTGACTTCTTACACCACTCTGGACCCACCCACTTCTATTGCCAGCCAGCCCATATTTCATCAAAGATATGAATTGGGCATTTTGATGCTCTCTGTCAGTGACATAAATTGTCGAGCAGCGACTGCTAGTGAGTGCATTCCAAGCCATTTTAATAAGAGGAGACATGGTTGGATTCCACTCAAATTCCTTCTGTAAATAGAATACTAGTTAATATGCATATTATAAATATAATTCAACATAATATGACATTATAAATTCAGTTAACCACCATACAAATAGTATATAAATACTTTTTACATATAATTTTATCTTTCAACTTAAAAACAAATCAAAATAATCAAAATGTATTTATAATAATGAACTTAGCTAGCTAATATATAAAATGTACAAGTTTCAAAGTAAATTGTATTTATATAAATATAAGTTATGTACCTGAAACTCTATCCAATAGAACTCCCTGACCTCTTGAGTCATGTGGTCCTAACAGTAGCCCGCCGGGTCTGCATGCTTCTTAAATATATCTGTGATGCATCTGAGACAACATATCTCTCTATAAATCTATTTAAATAAAATAAAAAGTAAATAAAATTTAATCATATAACAATATGAATTAACAAAAAAATATGAATAAAAATATACACTTACTCGCCATCTATCAATACAAGCCTCCTTCTCATGTTAGAGGAAGAACTCTAACCTTGCGATGGTCTGATAGATGAACCTAGCATGTCATCTACAGATGGCGATTGCTTAGACAAGTTATGCAGATGTTGCTCTGTGCGAGGAGCTCTCATATGTTATATCATAAGGGGAGTCGCCGCTGCCCCTACCAACTGAATGCCTCCCAGCTATAGATCGACCATGACCACGGCCCTTCATAGTACTATATATACAAAAGAATTATTATAAATCATCATGAACAATCAAAAAAACATACAACATTAATATATGTTTATAAATATAATGCCTGTATAAATACTCATCTACTATCATTTCTATCATCAAGCTCTGGTTCTTTGTTTGATTCTGTATCGGACTGTGACTCAAATTCATCTTCTTCATCATTCGAATCCTTATTCACATCCATAATTTTAAGTAAAGCAGCAATTGGATCATTATGGACTCGATCTAGATCAAGCGAATCATCTTCAATTGCATGTACTGTCATTACATCTTCTTGAAATGCTAGGGATTCAATTATTTGCATAGAAGAGCTTTCAAGCATGCAAATGATCGATTGTGGCTTTATTTTACTAACAACCCATCAATCTCGCCTGTCATTTCATAGGCTTTGATATGTGTAGTAGTATACTTGTTGAGCTTGGGATGCTAGAATAAATGATTCATATTTGTGTAGCCTTCCTCTATGGTTTACTTCAATAAGATTATATTCTTTATGCACTTTTTTCCCACATTTGAAGTTGGATCAAACCATTTGCAGTTGAACAACACAATGCATTTAATAGGCCAAACAGGGTACTCAACTTCAACAACCTCCTTTAGCTTTCCATAATAATTTTGCTGATCTGTACCAACCATTTCTTCTTGCACACACACCACCCAATTTTAAGTTCCTCTTGAAGAACCTAATAAATCAATCTAAAACTTGTACCGTTCATAAAAAATCCGGCGTATATATTCACTATAGACAATGGCCATCGTGCAACGGATTTAATGAAAATGTTATTTACATTCAACTAAGCATTATTAGACTGCAAATCAATATGGCATAATTAGTATGTATATGGTATGTACTAGTTAACTTGCAACCCATGTGTAAATTTAATACTTACATAATCATTAAACCAATTTGCAAACTCCATATCAAGTTTTACACCAATTTCAATATCACTGATGTAAGGATCCCGTTATCTCCACATATCATAAAACATCCTTTATAAATAACATTTTATTTCTAGTTAGTTGAAAATGATATAAAGAAATAAATTTACCATAAAGTGATTAAAAGAATTATTATCTTACTCTATGAATGGTTCATCTTCAGAGCAATTCATTAGAATGTAGTTGTGAGTAGCTTTAAACTCTTCTCTTAATAGATATCTCATATTTTTTAGGTCAAATGAGCTACCAACGGTCATGAAAATAGAGATTTTTTCATCATCTACTTTAAATGGCTGTCCACAACCATCATCATTACATGGGATGTTTCAATTCTTAGTTTGGACATGATCTTCAAAGTAGTGTGAAAAAAATTCAATAATTTTTCTATCAAATATGCATTACATATTGACCCTTCAACCCTTGCCTTATTTTGCACATTTTTAAAATTTCTTTAGGTAGTTAAAAGTTTATATTTCCAAATAAAATAAGATAATCAATTTAGTTGAAATAAATAAAATCAAAGAGGTGTATCTAGTTAGTTACCTCTCTAATGAGTACATCCAATGATTTTGCATGGGTCAAGCAATTCTAGCTTCGTATACCAAATAAACAGATAGGTGTTCCATGCAATATTTAAAAAAACTTGGAGGAAAAATTCATTTCAGTTTGCTTAAAATAATTAAAATTTCTTCTTCAAGTCTTGCCATGCCATAAGTTCTCACTACAAGGGAAAAAAAATATTGCGACGCCCAAATGTATCGCAATTGCGTCGCTAAATATGCTATTGCGATGCAATAGCAACGCAATGACGGCATCGCTCAGATGTCCATCGCAATCTCTATTTGTCGCAATTGCGTCGCAATATTGTGACTCTCTGCGACGCAACAATGCGTTGCAATATTGCGACACATCCAAATGCATCGCTAAATTAAAAACTAATTTTTAATATTTAAAATTATTATTAAATATTACGATGCATTCAATTGCATCGTAATATTGCGACACATTTAGTTGTGTCGCAATATTTAATAATAATATTTTTGATATAATAGCGACGCAATTTGAGTCGCTAATGCTTGTCAAGAAATTTTTTTTAAAATATTGCGACGTAAGGTAATTGCATCACAATATTTAATAATAATATTTTAGATATAATAGCGACACAATTTGAGTCGCTAATGCATCGCTATTAAATTTTTTTTAAAATTATTGCGACGCCAGGTCATTGCATCGTAATATTTAATAATAAAATTTTAAAAATATTACCGATGCAATTTCAATCGCTAATGCATCGCTAATTAAATTTTTTAAAACATATAAAATATTAAAAATTAAAATGGTTAATACAATTTTATTACATTTAAATATTGATAGAAACATTCTTCACTCATATTGATCCAAACAATAATCATTCAATTTCAAAAATAATTAATATATTAAAATTTTGAAGTTTTCATGTACAACATATAAAAAGAAAAAAAAATACATCAAGAATCTGAGCGATCATGTGGAGGCTGAAGAACCTGCGACAAGCGGCTAACCATATCCTGCAAATGTTGCATCTGATCTCGCACGTCTGCAAGCTCCTGATCCCGGCCTCGCATATGCTGCTCGAACTCATGCTTGACCTCCTGCCGAACCTCCTGACGAACGTCCTGCCGAACCTCCTCCGCAATAGATCTTCGAATGTTGTCTAAACGCTCGGTAGGAATATTAGCAAAAAATCATGAGCTGGAGGCCTGATGGAGAAAATATGCAGAAGCTCTAGTGCCCAGACCATAGACCCTGCGGTTTTGTGGCTGAGCACCAACAGCCTCCAAAAATACACGCCGACTCTCCTCTGCTGAGAGTTCGACGGGCGTCTCCCCATCAGTGGAGTCGACCTGCGATGCCTGGGAGCGAAGCTCCTCGACTCGTATCTTTGAATTATAAAATCAACAATAAATGAGTTAATAAATTTCTCAAAATAAAATTTTAGAAATTAAACAGATACTACATAAAGCTAATTTCTTACCGCAACCTTCCGTGATCGTGTGTCGACCCAGGAACCGTCCCTCCTGGTGTGTGTCGCCCTGAATAGACGAAACTCACCAGGATTTCCGCCCTCCTGCTCAGACTATAACAATAAAAAAATTGATATTAATACAAATATTTGTAAATAATTTAATTAGTAATTAAATTATTTATGTTTTCTTACCATACGCGTCTGTGCTTCTGAATCGAAATGGAGCCCGAAGTATGATGGAGAGACCCATGCCAGGACCACCCTTCTCGGATCGGCAGTTTGTGCTGGCTGATGCGGACCTCCTGCGCCAGCCATCGGACTGCCAGGCCTACTGCCACTCATGCCAAATATCCTCTGGCACATGCGCAGGACGCTGACCCGATGACCTCCAACGATGAAGCATGTCGGAGTATCGGCGTCCCGTAAGAGCCCCCATGCTGCCCTAATGGCATCATGGCTAGCAGGGTCCCACGTAAACTTTTTTGCATTAAAATAAATAGTTAGTTTCAGAATTTATTAAAATTAAGAAATTTTATATCAGTGATAAATTGTATTTAATAAGTTTACCTAAAACTCAAAAAATAAAACTCCCTTGTGGCTGGAGATACGTGGTGCCAATCGTAGCCACTGGGATCTCCACACCTCTGAAATACGGTGCTGATGTGGCTGGATACAAGATGCTGCTCAATAAATCTGTTAAAAAAATGCATGTTTATACGTAATTGACTTAAAAACATAAACATATATTTTTAATTAGTATATACTTACAGCCCATGAGCATCAAGTCAAAGTACGGTGCGGCCGATGGTGGAAGAACTCTCGGAGGTATGTGCCGATCGGCTGGATGGTAATACCAATGTAGGATCACCGCCGACTGCTGGAGAGATCGAAGGCTGTGCGATGTGTGGAGATCTGAACTCTCCATCTCCAAAGCTCATGTGATCTGATGCAGCAGAGCTACGTCCCTGCTCACTCCGTATGTCGTCGGTAGATCTACCTCTGCCCGTCATACTAAAAATACTAAAGATTCATGCAATTAAATTACGATTAATGATTGACTATGTAAAAATTTACCACTTATAAAATAAAGTTGAATTTAAAAAAACCTCTATGTTTAATCGGTGTCATTTGTTTCGTGAAATGTTGTTTCAATCCGATGCCGTATCGGACTGCGATTCAGTTTCATTATCATCGGAAGGAAACCGAACATTTACATCCGCAATTTCTTGGACATCACCATTTGAATCTCTAAGTGATGTTTCAGGAGCCCTTGTGTCATCCTCAATTGCATGCATTTCCATCTCATCCTCCTGAAATGCAGGGCACTCGGCTAATTGACTTGATGAACTCTCCTCTAATAAGATTGTTGAACATGGGACGATTTTAGAAACAGCCCACCAATCTCGCTTGTCGTTGCGCAAACTTAGATATCCGCAGTAAAACACTTGCTGAGCTTGGGATGCAAGGATGAATGGTCATATTTCTGCAATCTTTATCGATGGTTCACTTCAACCAAATTGTAGTCGTTATGAACCCTTTTGCCCACAGGAACTGTTAGATCGAACCAATCACAACAAACAATACGGTTTGTTTCATAGGCCAACCAGGATATTCAACTTCAACCACCTCTACTAACTTTCCGTAATAATCCTGCATATTTGCTCCAACACTTTCTCCTTTAACATACACGCCCCAGTTCTGCGTGCCTCTTGAAGCTGCTAATCGTTCAATCTGAAATTTGTACCCATTAACAAAATAGCCAGTAGAGGTTGTTATGGTCTTCAATGGCCATTGCGATAGACATTTAATGAAAATATTATCGGTTGGGGACCATGGACCATTTACCTATAAATTAATAAGCTATTCACAACCAATTCGAAAAATTAAAGCCATTACTGAAATTGATTGAGTGATACTACTCACAAATTCATAAAACCAGTAAGCGAACTCCGTTTCTAACTTCTGTCCAATTGCAACTTGACTGATGTCGGGATTCATCTGTCGTTGTCTATCACAATACATCCTTATGGGATGATAAGGATTAAAACTGATGTTAGCAATTAAATATTGTGGTATATTATAATTTAAATTAGAAGTTTCAATTAAGCATTGAAGTATACACTTACTCAATATATGGATCGACTTCTCTATAGTTCATTAGGATATAATAATGTGCTGCATTATACTCCATATCGCTAAGATTTCTTGACTTCTGCCCCCCAAATGAACGGCCAATACCTTTAAAAATTGATATTCTACCGTCATTAGGTTCTCCTTCGTCCACACATACGTCATCGTTACGACCAAGATTTCGGCTCCTCGTGTGGACGTGACCCTCAAAGTAATGCGAGGCAAAAGCTGAAACTTCTTCGACCAAGTGTGCATTGCATATAGAACCTTCAATCCTTGCCTTATTACGCACATTATTTTTAACTTCTTAAGGTACCTATATGTAAAGTTGAGACAAAAAATTAATCAATTTTCTCGCAATGAAATAATATTTGAAATGTCAATATGTCTTAATGATGTATATATTTACCTCTCGAAAGGATACATCCAGCGATACTGCACGGGACCAGCTATGCTCGCTTCGTATGGCAAGTGAACCGGTAAATGCTCCATTGAGTCAAAAAAACTGAAAGGAAATATTCGCTCCAGCTTGCATAAAATAATTAGAATTTCCTCCTCAAGCCTTGCCATGGATGCAGAAGTAATGATTGTGGCAGACAACTCCTTGAAGAACAAGCTGAGCTCTGTCAATGCCTTCCAAACATGTTGCGGAAGCAACTCACGAAAAGCTATACGCAATAACCGTTGCATGAAAACATGACAGTCATGACTCTTCATGCCGAACAACTTGAACTTATGCATGTCCACACACCTACCGATATTTGAGGCATAACCATCTAGAAATTTTAACCCTCTAAGTCAGTTACATAAAACTTCTCGTGAATTTCTATCAAGAGTGTAACAGGCTTTAGGATAGGTCCCGTCGGTACTCCTCCTCAAATCACCTCTTCTGCAATACTGATTAAGTTCTTCTCTTGACTTTGCAGTGTCTTTTGTTTTTCCCGGGATTTAGCACCATGTTAAATATGTTATCAAATTTTTTTTTTTCGATATGCATAACATCCAAGTTGTGCCGGATAAGATTTGTGCTCCAATAAGGCAAATCCCAAAATATACTCCGCTTCTTCAGTTATGTTCTTTACATATACGGCCATTTATTCTATCTGCATCTAGTTCCCAAGCATACCTCAACCCCAAATGCTCTATAGTATCAAATATATCCGTGCCGGACCTAGCCATTAAATTTTTTTTTTCGGTGGCCTAGCCATCGTGACCAGGCCACGGCCGGCCAGGGCAGCGGCCGTGGCCGAAGAAGACGGCCACAGCCGTGGCCGTGGCCGTAGAAGACGAAGGGGGGGTGGGGAAACCCCCCCCCCCTAAACTGTAAATTTTTTTTTGGTGGCCTGGCCACCGTGGCCGTGGTCGGACCCTATTTTTTTAAAAAAAAATAGAAGGAGGAAGGGCTTACCTCGGTCGCGAGGGGATGCCACCGAAGTGGGGGGAGCTTCCGCTGGAGGAGAGGATGAGGGTAGCCGGAGGAGCGGACGGGCNAGAAGAGGAGAAGGGAAGCGGGGGGGGGGGGGGGGGGGGGGGGCCAGCCGACCAAGCCTTAAATAGTGGTGATTAGCGATGCAATATATGCGTCGCTAATCACTCGCTATTTTTTATTATTATTATGGATTAGCGACGCAACAATGCGTCGCTAATCCATCGCTACTTTGGCTTTTTTTAATTTTTTATGCAAAACTTAGCGACGCAACTAATTGCGTCGCTAATGAGTTGCTAACTTGGCACCATGTCCGGCGAGAAAATAATTTTTATTTTCTAGAAAAATTACGTCGCAAATTTTTTTAAATATTAATAACTAATAAAATTATATTTTCTAAAAATAATTGCAACGCATTTATTGCATCACAATATTTTTTTTAATTTTTTATTACATTTATTTTTCTTAAAAACATTGTGATCGGTCCGAGATCGCTGAGATCCGACGATTGCAATCAATCCAAGCCCTGATCCTGATCGGCCATGACCGATCTCAGACCATGGCGATCGGTCCGATCGTCGATGATCCGACGGTTGCGATCGATCCAAGCCCTGATCCCGATCGGCCACGACCTATCTCGGACCGTGATGATCGGACCGATCAGTGTCGATCCAACGGTTGCCATCGATCCAAGCCCTAATCGATCCCGGTCGGCGATGAATGATCTTGGACCATCACGATCGATCCGATAGGCGATGATTCGATGGTTGCGATCGATCCAAGCCGTGATCCCGATTGGCCACGATCGATCTCGGACCGTTGCAATCCGTTCGAGATCGGGACGATCTGACGGTTACGATCGATCGAAGCAGTGATCCTGATCGGCCACGACCAATCTCGAACCGTGCGATCGGTTCGATCGGCGATGATCCGATGGTTGCGATCGATCCAGCCCTGATCCCGATCGGCCATGACCGATCCCAGACCATTGCGATCAGTTCACGATCGCTGACAATCCGACGGTTGCGATCGATCCAAGCCCTGATCCCGATCGGCCACGACCGATCTCAGACCGTGGCGATCGGTCCAAGATCGCGGACGATCCGACGGTTGCGATCGATCCAATCCCTTATCCCAATCGCCACGACCGATCTCGGACCATGGCGATCGGTCCGATCACCGACGATCCGACGGTTGCAATCGATCCAAGCCCTGATCCCGATCGGCCACGACCGATCTCGGACCGTGGCGATCGGTCCGATCGCCGACGATCCGACGGTTGTGATTGATCTAAGCCCTGATCCCGATCGGCCACGACCGATCTCGGACCGATCGCTATTTAACATAATTAATTTTTTAAAAACATTACGACGCAAAGGGTTGCATCGTAATTTTTTAATATGATAATTATATTATATAAAAATTAATTTTCTTTAAAATAATTGTGACGCAACAAGTGTGTCGCTAAATTAAAATAATTTTCCTAATTTTCTTATTTATTGCATCGCTAATGCATCGCTATTTAACATAATTAATTTTTTAAAAATATTGCGACGCATTGAATTGCATCGCAATATTTTTTCTCATAATTATATTTTATAAAAATTCATTTTATTTAAAATAATTGCAATGCATATATTGCATCGCTAAATTAAAATTATTTTTTAATTTTTCTAGTTTATTGTGTCGCTAATGCGCCGCTATTTAATATAATTAAATTTTTTAAAAACATTACGACGCACTGTTTTGCATCGCAATTATTTTTTTCATATTTATACTTTATAAAAATTAATTTTATTTAAAGTAATTGCGATGCAGTTATTGCATCACTAAATTAAAAAATATTTTTCTAATTTTTTGGTTTATTGCATTTCCAATGCGTCGCTATTTAATATATTTAATTTTTTTAAAAACATTGCGACGCACTGAGTTGCATCGCAATATTTTTTCCTAATATTATATTTTATAAAATTAATTTTATTTAAATTATTTGCAATGCAATTGGTGCATCGCTAATTAAAAATAAATTTTTTAATTTTTTGTTTATTGCGTCGCTATTTAACATATATAATTCTTTTAAAAACATTGTGACGCACTAAGTTGCATCGCAAATATTTTTTTCCTATATTTATATTTTATAAATATATATTAAAAATATTGCGACGCATTATTTTGCATTGCTAAATAATTTTTTTTTTGATTTTTTGGATTATTGAGTCGCTAATGCGTCGCTAATTGCATCGCAATGTTTTATTGTCACGGAGCGTCACAAAGTGGTCGCAATTTTTTTTTTTTTTGAGTATTAATTTTTTTTTTTATTGAAGGGGCTGGGGGTGGGGAAAAGCCTCTTAGCTGTTTTTTTTTTTTTTTTGGCCTGGCCACCGTGGCCAGGCCACGGCCGGTGTGGCCGGAGAAGACGAATGGGAGGGGGGGTGGGGAACCCCCCCCTGATAACTGGTTTTTTTTTTTTTTTGTGGCCGGGCCACCGTGGCCAAGCCATGGCCGCCACGCAGCGGCCGTGGCCGAGATGACCCACGGCCGTGGCCGTGGCCGTAGAAGACGAAGGGGGGGTTGGGAAAACCCCCCCCAAACTGTAATTTTTTTTTTGGTGGCCTGGCCACGCCACGGCAGCGGCTGTGACCGAAGACGACGGCCACAATAGCAGCCGTGGCCGGAGAAGACGAAGGGGGGTGGGGAAACCCCCCCCCCCTCCCAAACTGTAATTTTTTTTTTGTGTTGTCCTGGCCACCGTGGCCGGGCCATCGGCCACGTTGCCGGCCACGGTCGGCCACTGCAGCGGCCGTGGTCGGAGAAGACGGGCAGCGGCCGTGGCCGGAGATGATGAAGGGGGGGGTGCGGAAACCCCCCCCCCCCCCCCCCCCCAAACTTTTTTTTTTTGGTGGCCTGACCACCGTGGCCAGGCCATGGCCGGCCACGGCAGTGGCCAGGCCATGGCCGGCAACGGCAGTGGCCTTGGCCAGACCCTACTTTTAAAAAAAAAAATTAGAGGAGGATGGGCTTACCTCGGTCGCGAGGGGACGCCGCCGTAGTGGTGGGAGCTTCTGCCGGGGGAGAGGATGGGGGCAGCCGGAGGAGCGGAGGGACGGCGGTGCTAGGGTAGGAATAGGAAGAAGAAGAGAAGGGAAGGGGGGGCCGGCCTGACCAAGCCTTAAATAGGGGTGATTAGCGACGCAATATAGCATCGCTAATCACTCGCTATTTTATTATTATTATTATGGATTAGCGACGCAACAATGCGTCGCTAATCCATCGCTACTTTGGCTTTTTTTATTATTTTATGCAAAACTTAGCGACGCAAATAATTATGTCGCTAATGAGTCGCTAACTTGGTGCCAATGTTCGGCGGGAAAATAATTTTTATTTTCTAGGAAATTGCATCGCAAATGCGTCGCAATAATTTTTAAATATTTTTAACTGATAAAATTTATATTTTTTGAAAATAATTGCGATGCAAATATTGCATCGCAATGGTTTTTTAAAATTTTTTAATTACATTATTTTTCTCAAAAAATATTGTGACGCAATACATGCGTCGCAATATTAAAAATTATTTTTTCAAAAAAATTATTTTTATTTTCTAGAAACTGCATCGCTAATGCGTCATAATATTTTTTTAATAATTATAACTGATAAAAATTATATTTCTAAAAATAATTGCGATGCATATATGTGTCCCAATGTCTTTTTAATTTTTTTATTACATTTATTTTTCCTAAAACATTGCGACGCAATAAATGCGTCGCAATATTAAAAATTATTTTCTCCAAAAAAATAATTTTCATTTCTAAGAAACTGCGTCGCAAATGCATCGCAATATTTTTTAAATATTTATTACTAATAAAAATTATATTTTTTGAAAATAATTACGACGCATATATTGCGTCGCAATGTTTTTTTTAATTTTTTTATTACATTTATTTTTCTTAAAAACATTGCGACGCAATAACTGCGTCACAATATAAAATTTATTTTTATGGGAAAATTATTTTTATTTTCTAGGAAATTGCATCACAAATGTGTCGCAGTATTTTTAAATATTTATAACTCATAAAATTTATATTTTCTGAAAATAATTGCGACGCAAATAATGCATCGCAATGTTTTTTTTTAATTTTTTAATTACATTTATTTTTCTAAAAAACATTGCGACGCAAAAATGCATCGCAATATTAAAATTGTGTTCTCCAAAAAAATTATTTTTTAGGAAACTGCATCGCTAATGATCGCAATATTTTTTTAAGTATAACTGATAAAAATTATATTTTTTAAAAATAATTGCAATGCACATATGGCGTCACAATGTTTTTTTAATTTTTTAATTACTATTATTTTTCTTAAAAACATTGCGACGCAATTAATGCATCGCAATATTAAAAATTATTTTATCTAGAAAAATTATTTTTATTTTCTAGGAAATTGCATCGATCGATCGACCGATCTCCAATGATCCGGTTGCAATCGATCCAAGACTTGATCCCGATCGGCCACGACCGATCCCGGACCGTGGCGATTGGTCCGAGATCGGCGACGGTCCGACGGTTGCGATCGATCCAAGCCCTGATCGATCCCGATCGGCGATGAACGATCTTGGACCATCGCGATCGATCTGATCAGCGATGATCCGATGGTTGCGATCGATCCAAGCCGTGATCCCGATCGGCCATGACCGATCCCGGACCGTTGCGATCGGTCTGAGATCGCTGACGATCCGACGATTGCGATCGATCCAAGCCCTGATCGATCCCGATCGGTGATCGAACGATCTCTGACCGTCGCGATCGATCCGATCGGCAACGATCCGACGGTTGCGATCAATCCAAGCTATGGTCCCAATCGGCCACGACCGATCCCGGACCGTTGCAATCGGTCCGAGATCACCGACGATCCGACAGTTGCGAGAGATTCAAGCCATGATCCCGATCGTCCACGACCGATCCTGGACCTTTGCGATCGGTTCGAGATCGCCAACGATCTGACGATTGCGATCGATCCAGGCCCTGATCGATTCCGATCGGCGATGAATGATCTTGGACCATCGCGATCGATCCGATCTCAACGATCCGATGGTTGCGATCGATCCAAGCCGTGATCCCGATATTCCACGACCGATCTTGGACCGTAGTGATCGGACCGATCGGCGACGATCTAACGGTTGCCATCGATCCAAGCCGTGATCCCGATCGGCCACGACCGATCCCGGACCTTTGCGATCGGTCTGAGATCGCCGACGATCCGACAGTTGCGATTGATCCAAGCCCTGATCGATCCCGATCGGTGATGAACGATCTCGGACTGTCGCAATCGATCCGATCGGCAACAATCTGACGGTTGCGATCGATCCAAGCCGTGATCCCAATCTGCCACGACCGATCTCGGACCGTTGCAATCAGTCCGAGATCACCGATGATCCAATGGTTGCGATCGATCCAAGTCCTGATCCCGATCGGCCACGACCGATCTCAGACCGTGGCGATCGGTCTGATCGCCAACGATCCGACGATTGCGATCGATCCAAGCTGTGATCCCGATCGACCACGACCGATCTCGGACCGTGGCGATCGGCGATGATCCGACGGTTGCAATCGATCCAAGCCGTGATCCCGATCGGCCACGACCGATCTCGGACCGTGGCGATCGGTCCAATCGGAGACAATCCGACGGTTGCAATCGATCCAAGCTCGATCCCGATCGTCCACGATCGATCTCAGCCGTGGCGATCAGACCGATCGGCAATGATCCGACGGTTGCGATCGATCCAAGCCCTGATCTCGATCGGCCACGACCGATCTTGGACTGTGGCGATCGGTCGATCACCGACGATCCGACGATTGTGATCAATCCAAGCCGATCCCGATCGGCCACGACCGATCTCAAACCATTGCGATCGGTCCGATCGCCGACGATCTGACGTTGCGATCGATCCAAGCCCTGATCGATCTCGATCGGCCACGACCATCTCGGACCATTGCGATCGGTCAGATCGGTGACGATCCGATCGTTGCGATCGATCGAAGCCATGATCGATCTCGGTCGGCGACGACCGATCTCCAGACCATCGTGATCGATCCGATCGATGATGACCCGATGGTTGAGATCATCGAAGCCATGATCGATCCCAGTCGGCGACGATCGGGATCGGACCGCGATCGATCCGTTCGTCAAATTTTTATTTCATAATCTTTAATATTTTATAAAATTACTTTTAAAAAAACATTGCGACCAATATTGCGTCGCTAAATAAAACATTATTTTTATTAATTTACTATTTTATTGTGTCACTATGCATCGCTATTTAACATAATTAATTTTTTTAAAAACATTGCGACGCAAAGGCTTGCGTCGCAATTTTTTAATTTGATTATATTATATAAAAATTAATTTATTTAAAATAATTGCGACGCAACAAGTGCATCACAATTTAAAACATAATTTTCCTAATTTTCAGGTTTATTGCATCGCAAATGCATCGCTATTTAACATAATTAATTTTTTAAAAAATATTGCGACGCATTGAGTTGCTCGTAATATTTTTTCTCATAATTATATTTATAAAAATTTATTTTATTTAAAATAATTACGATGCAATAAGTGCGTCGCTAAATTAAAAATAATTTTTTAATTTTCTGTTTATTGCATCGCTAATGCGTCGCTATTTAATATAATTAAATTTTTTAAAAACATTGTGACACTGAGTTGCATCGCAATTATTTTTTCTCATATTTATACTTTATAAAATAAATTTATTTAAAATAATTGCGAGCAATTAATGCGTCGCTAAATTAAAAATAAATTTTCTAATTTTCTGGTTTATTGCGTTGCTAATGAGTCGCTATTTCACATAATTAATTTTTTTAAAAAATTGCAATGCATTGAGTTGCGTCGCAATATTTTTTTCTCATATTTATATTTTATAAAAATTATTTTTATTTAAATTATTTGTGATGCAATTGTTGCATCGCTAAATTAAAAATAATTTTTCTAATTTTGGTTTATTGCATCGTTAATGCGTTGCTATTTAACATATTTAATTTTTTTAAAAACATTGCAACGAATGAGTTGCGTCGCAATATTTTTTTCTCATATTTATATTTTATAAAAAATTAATTTAAAAATATTGCGATGCATTATTTGTGTCGTAAATAAAAAAATTAATTCTTTTTTATTTTCTGGTTTATTGAGTCGCTAATACGTCGCTAATTGTGTCGTAATGTTTTATTGTCACGGAGGCATCGCAAAGTGGATCGCAATTTAGTGACGCAATGATGCATCGCTAAATTTGCGTCGCTATTTCAATATTTTCTTGTAGTGGTCAATCAAGCTATAGTTTTATTAAATTACTAATTTCATTTTTAGGACAATAAATTTTTAAAAATTATATCGATAAATAATTAAAGTCCAATCGAGGCTAGATCATTGTAGATAAGGTCTACCTTACTTGAGCCTAGATTCATATGGTTTTGGGTTTGCTAAACTATCTTTTTGGATGCCAAGATACCTACTAGTAATTTTTCTCAAAAATAATATAAGCATAGTCCTATTTGAACCGCTAAAATACCTAATGATGATTTCTCTCAAAAAATAAACCTAATGGTGATTAGTTTAGGCTTTAGCACTAGCCCAAACCAAACCATTTTTGCTATCAAGTCTACCAATTTAATAGACAAGTTTAACTCATATATTTCTTACATCAAACCAACAATCTTAATAAAAAGTAAGGATACAAACCAAATGGAATATATGAAAAAGACCACCTCACCAGCAACTATATAAAGGGACAAACAATGACAACACAACATTGAACACTCCTCTATCTCCATATGTGAAAAGAAGAAAAAAAGACTTCAAAAGGGAAATAGAAAGAATCAAGGACATTAGGGTCTTCTATGACAACAAAATGAAAGGAGAGGAGAGGTTATATCGGCACATAGCTTTTATATGATAAAAATCATGGAAAGCAAAAAGCTCACAGGAATAGAAGCAAAAATACATAAATAAATAAATAAAAAGCAAAATGCATTTGTAAACATATGGATCTCTCTCTCTCTCTCTCATAATAAATAATAAAAAGCAAATGCATTTTAAACATATGGATCTCTCTCTCCCTCTCTCTCTCTCTCGTATGAGTTGGCCTATAATAGCATATTTGCTAATATATAGAGGAGTAGATCTTGTACCAAAATGGTCAAAAGATGGTAGACTATACCAGTATGTACCATCCCATACGAGTGCACCATATGGTCCATACCATCCACTATCAAACCAAAACACATAAAGGAGTGTACTAACTCTTGGAATGCCAACCAACCCCATGCCGAGCGTACAACCATTTTATCAAGATTGCAAGCCCTGGTCAAAAGCATTGGAGAGCTTACAATGTCCTAGGAGGAAGTAATTATCTTAGCAACAGAGCCAAAACTTGGCACCAAGAAGACGTACTTCATGCAATCATCAAGCATAACTACCAGATGAAATTAATCCCTTACAAATTTAGAATCAAAATCCCCCGTATCACCTACCAACTATTTAAAGATAAAACTATTCTCTTTCCTCTATCTGTTGATATACCAACATTAAAAAAGTATAGAATGAAACTAGATTATACTCCGGGCTACCAACGAGATCGAAATCCATGCCGATCCAAACCAATCAAAGAAACCATAGCAATCCCCTAAAATACAACTTAATTACTGCAACATATGATTTTTCTTGAAGAAAATCAAATAACTTCTTCATCCGAAACCCTTCGGATCTACTCCAAGATATCTATGCCACCAATCAAATCCCTAAAATCCAATCAAGTAAACAATCAAAAACTTTGCCAAATGTAGATTTTTGCCTCGAAACTAGGGATACACAAAGAATCGAGAACTTACGAGATGAACTGGAGCTTTGATGTGCTTGAAGAGAGTGGAGCTGCACTGATTCTCCCTAACCTTGCCACTGGAGATTTCGCACACACTCCGACTCCACCCCCGAGGTCGTTGCTGTTCATCTCGTACATCCATGCCGCGCTCGATAGCCATCCTCCCCTGCCCTTCGCCGTTCATCTCAACCATCTAGCTTTAAAGACCCCAAACCCTGCAACCAACAATCAAGAGCCAAGGGGAAGAGAAACCGCGACCTCCCCCCAACTCCCCCCTAGAAACTCTAATCCCCTCCCCCTTACCCTCAATATCCACCCTCTTTCTCTCCCGATGAAGCTTCTCCCCTTCTTTCTCTTATCTCTATCGATTTTCTTCCGAAGGAAGAAAAGAGAGAGATCTCCCGATCGTCTAAGCCTTGGCTCCCAGCCCCTGATCGCCTCGCTCTCGCCTCCACCGTCAGCCCCTACAACATCGTTGAGGTTGAACTAGGCTTGAGCGGCGTGTCGTTCGGGAATCGAAAGACTTGCGAGACGTGTCACGTGTTGCGGCCTTGCAAATCGGGTTCGGATTACCTTGGGTTTGGGTTGACCACAACCCGAGACCAGGTCAATTGCAAATTGGTTCAGGTTAAACCCGATTCTTTGGTTCGGTTGGGCAAACATGAGTTCAAGTACTGCTGCAAATCGGGTTCGGGCCGGGTTTGGGTTGAACCCGGCCTAAGTTGCACCCTATAAGTGGGAGGACGGTGGTGTTTGTGGTTCTCGATGCTGTACGTGGTTCTTTGGATCGTGGGCTAAAGTGTTTACATAAACAGATCTTAAAATGTTGGGAAGTGAGGATGTTTTTAATGAAATAATTGAATCTTAAAGGCTTTGAAAGCTTGGGTGTAGTTTCGTCGAAGAGTAAATTTATGTCGAAGAGTAAATTTATGTCGAACGCGGTTTTTCATAATTAATTATTTATTTAAGAATCTAAATATGAATATACTATGATTACTAAATAGGTAATATAATATGATGGCATAATCTATTTAGTAAACAAATCATATTAGATTGATGCTACCCGATTTATTCAAAACAAATAGGCGTGACTTGCTTAACACGAATATGTAAAATCTTTATTTGGCATATCAATTTATAATACGATATGATTATTTTGTATTATAGTGATATCAATATATTTGTGGTATAAATCTATTTAATGTTAATCTAAATTTATTTATTTTATGTTGGATTTTGTATACAATTTTGTCATTCCTAATCTCGTTGCAGACTTACTTGCTGAATGAGACACGTGCCAACTCAAGATGGATAGATTTTGAAGTCCCGCGATTTCCGCTAGCCATCATAAATACTCGGCCCAACAAATATAACCATAGAATTGCGTAACGAACCGCGGAGTCGCTCTCCGGAAGGGAGAAAGCCCCCATTCCCATTGAGACAACTCGAGTCCTTTTCGCGCACAACTTACGGCTCCAGTCCTTTTTGGCACTTTTACAAAACCTTTTACGCTTTGAATTTGCCTAAAATAAGTAGAAAGTGCCTACAAATTCTTCCCTCTCCCTCCCCGATCGATTCAGAGAGCACCGCCGCTACAAATCCTCCACCTGCTCCCCCTCTCTGATTCAGAGAGCACCTACTACAAATCCTCCGCCCGCCTACTCCTCCTCCTCCTCCCCGATTCCAAACAACGCTGAGTTGCTTGCCGAAAAAGTCTCGTCATGTCGTTTCTTACGACCCTAACACGTCGCTTCCTCCACATCACCAAGCCCTCCTCCCCCGCCCCCACGATTCTTCCCCTGTGGAGCTCCCCGTCCTTCCTCCCTCGCCGCCTCCAGCACCACCGCATCGTCCACCCTGCCCTGCCGCCCCACCTCCTCGCCTGCGACCGCCTCATGGAGCGGATCCTTGGCCTCAACAGGGACTTCATTCGCCTCAAGGGGCCCCCCGCAAAGAGATTTTTATGAAAATATTTTGGTTGTTATTTATTTTGGTTTGCCCAAAGAGATAGAAGCGTTTAAGGTTTTTTTTGGTTTTCCTTTCTTTCTTGTGAATAGGGCTGTCGTATGTTTGGCTTGGTTTTTCTTTTGTAGGTTGATCGATCTGCGGCTTTGTGGATCTTTCTGGGAAGAAGTTTCTAACGCTTGGTTCAGGCATGGTCTTTGTTTGTGAATTGTAATCTCTGGTTTGGTTTGTGAGATTTCTTTTTGTTTGTTTTACCGATCTGCGATTTTATTCTTTTTATTTCATTTTTTGTCATATTTTTCTAGTTGTTGTGATCCTTGATCACGGTTGATGGAGATTGGTTTTTTCTGTCTTGATTTTTCTCTCGATGGCAAATATCGATGCCGTCTAATGATTTTTGTGAAGGGGAAGCAGTTTTTTGTGATATATTTCGTTTGTTCTACTGGTTCTATTCCTTTCACGTTGGTTCTTTTTTTATTTTGGCAGCAGGTCTGTAGATGGGGAAGAAAATGGGCGCGAAAAGGATCGTTCTAATTGTGGATCGGATGAGATGCGGTTTCTTTCGTCCCAATTTGGGCTGATCAGGCGCGTGCGATTGTGGTGATCATCGCGATGTAAAAGAGACAATCGATGGATCTCACCTCGTAGATGTTGAGGGGTATGTTTTATCTGATGTAGAGCAAAGGAAGTCCGGGGAGCTCCTTGGAGGGGCGAGGCAAGGGGCTTAGGGAAAGTAGTCTACTCTCTTGGATTCGTTCTTGTTGTCATACTGACCTTTGCCATGTTGGGTGCGCTCGCATGGCAGGTCACTAACCCTAATAAAATTTTTTGTTTTGGTTTGTTGGGAGGAGATCGCACGGGGGTTGTCTTATTCCCCGGGTTCTCCCCCTTTTTGGTGTCTCTTTATTTCCCTCTCTGCGTTTTGCCTTCTTGCTCTCTCGCTGAGTTGTGGGTAAATTGTTTTTCGTTGGTAGATATGACGTATCACTTGACTCATAGATCAGAACATATTGATTAATTCGAATCAAGTTTACGGGCCATGTAGAGTTACACTATTCTAATCCAAATTTGGTGCTTTGTTCTTTGATTTAATTGCTAGATTTAGCCAAACGGATAATAGTAACCACTTTTATCTTATCCAATATGACTCATCTTAAACATAAGAATTTAATAATATATATTTTGATGATAAAAAAATATTAATTAAAAGACTATGCAATATTTGAGTTTATGATGATGATGAAATAGGTAATATAATTAAAAGAAATTAAGGTACAAATAAAAGATCATCCATTTTTTAAAAAAAACACACGGTAAAACTTGGTAGAAGAACATAAGGTTCAANATAGATCAAGCTAATTAATGAGAACATACTTGTATATTTACTGATTAATTCGATTCAAGTTTATGGGCCATGTAGAGTTACACTATTCTAATCCAAATTTGGTGCTTTGTTCCTTGACTTAATTGCTAGATTTAGCCATATAACCACTTTTATCTTATCCAATATGACTCATCTTAAACATAAGAATTTAATAATATATATTTGATGATAAAAAAATATTAATTAAAAGACTATGCAATATTTGAGTTTATGATGATGAAATAGGTAATATAATTAAAGAAATTAAGGTACAAATAAAAGATCATCCGGCATATAGTTGAATTCAAATTATCTATAAGAAATTAAAGTCAGAGAAGAATAATGAACTATTATCTATCATTTGATGCAAAAATATTCAATCAAAAGGTTAAATTTATAAATTTTTTTTTATAAAAAAAATGTACAGTAAAACTTGGTAGAAGAAGAACATAAGGTTCAATATACTTTAAAAATAAATTAGGTTTTAAATTAAGTAAAAAAACATTAGGAAAGCCTTATAGAAATATTGTTCTTAAGCCTTAGTTGCAAATCCTCTTTTCAAGTTTAGAACTATATTTATACATTGTTGTTGTTTTAAAGTAATTTGCTTTCTTTCTCTTATTCATTTAAGAGTGTAGGGTTCTCTTAAGCCCATAAAAAAGAGAGTGGGTTCATCCTCGGTCCAAAAAAATGGATTACAAGGGTTCTTTTTAAGATCGTTAAAAAGAGCACGTAAGGATTTGATTTTTATCTATTTAAGATCATTATAGTGAAAATCCTAAAGTGAAGCCTTAAACAGTGAACGTAAGCAAAAAAAATATAGATCTACTATAAAAAATCTTCATAACCTATTATTATTTTTTATTGCTTAAAATTATTTCATATTGTCATTACATTAAATTATTTCATATTATCATTACATTCTTTTGCAATTGCTTTTCTTTATACTTACATTGAGTCTTTTGCTGATGCTTTTAATTTGAAATACTTCGATATCTTATGCATAGCTTTTAAAATATTATCTCCATTTACTTCTCAATTACCTTCGGACCTAATAATTTTTTTGGATAGATACAATCAATACTAAATACAGTGCACAATATAAGATGCTCATAAAATTATGTTTATTATTTTTAACAACTTTCAAAATTAAACCTTTTTGTAGGGGGATTTTTTGAAGAAAATTATTTTTTATAAAGAAAAGATTTAAATTTCAAAAGGTGGCACGACGCTCCATGGTGTACCTTGTCGATGGACACGTTGGCGAGTGCCTTGTTGTGATGCATGCATGGGCAATGCGGTAGATTAAATATATTCAATATTTATATTGATGCTAAAATAAATTTAAAATTATCAAATTTTGATAATTTTAAATATTTAAATTATTATAAATTAAATATCAATATTTATATTATAATATTTAATTATTAATATGATAATCAACATGACAAATTTAAATCATCAAGTTTGGAAAGACTTATAATCATGCCTCCCTTCCCACAAGAGTTTGTCGGAGCAAAGAGTAGGAATTCCTTGAGAGCTACCACTCGCGGTCAAGCAAGTGGCCGCTCCTCAATTGGTGATTGCCAAAAGTTTGACATCCTCTAAAGAATCGCTGAGCAATCCTTAAAGTTATATTTAATATCAAAATGTGAAACGAGAACAGAGTATGGAGGATAGAGCGTAAAATTCAGTCCTTAAAGTTATATTTAATATCAAAATGTGAAACGAGAATAGAGTACAAGAGTAAAATTTAGTCCTTATTATATTTAACATCAAAATGTGAAACAATGCACGCGAGAACAGAGCACGAAGGACATAGCATCATCCTGTGATGGTAAAACAAAACGGAATATTTGGAAGAAGAAAAGAAAGTTAGATGAACGTACGGACGCCAGGAAATCTTCCTCCTATTTAGTTTACCGCGCTGGTTCATCGAACAGGGTAGCATAGGGCCAGAAGCGTTGCCAACGTCGATGGAGCTTTTAACGTTAGTCCATTTAAAGGCATCCCGGCAATCGTTCAAGGTCATACCAAAGAAAAGATAGGTCTTAGTAACATTATATTTTTATGTACATTTTCTTGGGTGCAATTTATCTTAAGAAAAAAAGAAAAATTTTCTATTTTTAATAAAAAATTTAAAAAAAACATATTCATTTATCAAAAAAAAAAAATAATTTTTAAATTTAAAAATAAAAAAATTATGGAGAATTATGGTTGATGGTGGAGAATAAAAGAGGATGGCAATGGTAGTGGATAAGGTCCAATACTAAAAATTGGTATTGTTTTAACATTTGGCTTATATGTTTTGATATAGGCCGTATCATACCAAACCAATGGCAAATTGGTTAGGTGGACTAGGAGCTCCTAATTCATAAATTATCATGAATCAAGTTAAACCGAGCAATTCAATTTGATTCGATATACTAGTACAAAGTCAATACATATGGTTTGGGGTAGTTTGCCTCCCTTAGCAAACTAAGAGGTAAAATTATCCCAATTTTAGGTCAGTTTGGCTCGGTTCACCTTAAATCATCCAATTTAAAACTAACCTTAATTGTAGACAATGCACAAATAATATATAATGATGGCAGTAAATATTGGAGATATGATGGTGATGATGGGGAGGTAGTGAATTATGGAGATGTGGTGGCAAGTGGTGAAGGGCAATAGTAGTGGTAGATGGTGTAAGTATGGGGCAGGTGGTGGAGGGCGACATGGTGGTGCATCACATTGGTTTGATGGTGGTGTTAGCAGTTTGGATTATATACACTTTTTATTGGGTGATGTGGTTAGTAGTTTGTGTATCTCAAAACCTAATAGTGAGTTATGATGCGAGGGTATGTTGGTGTTTCATTATAATAGACTTGCTCATCCTTTTCTTCTTATATCTGTAATTAGCTTTTTCCATCATGAGCACCATCTATTGGAAGGGCAAGAAAAGAAAGATCTAAGCTACAACATTCTTGATAAGTGTTTCTCTTTGATTTAAGGATTAGTTGTAACTCTAGCATAAATTAAAGTTGGCACAAATAGGCATGATAATGAATTTTATATTATGTAGTTGACATTCTAAATTTGACATATGTAATACTAAAATTTTTTACATATGGTATCGAAGCAGGTATACATGAATTTAGAACAATATTTTTACTATTTGTTTCATGCTTGTATATATGGAGTTTTAAATCGTAAATCTTCTATAAACAAGGTTTCTGCTTGTGTGCTGGCTTTATTAATCTCACACGGAGTATGATGTCTTGGGTTATAGAGCAAGATGGAACAGGAGATAATTTGAGAAACATGCAACTAAAATATTAAATGTTGAACGGTGACTGCCACCACTTTTGAAGGTATGAAAAAAAGTGATTTAGTTACTCCAGTTTTTCCTAAAGTATGTATAATTTAGACATGCAAATTTACAAGGATTTATTTTTTGTTTGCACGCTTCTTTAAGCAAACTCGGCAGATGGTCTGCCGAGTTCATCGTCTTCTTCCCAGGCTCGTTCAAACGAATGCCTGTGATGCACAGAGGTTCCCAGAGATTGATTTTTTCATCAAAAATATCGCCGCTGAGAAGCTCCTCGCTACCGAAAAGATCCTCAACACCAGAAATTACCAAAGGTATCCCAAATTTAATGGAATTAAAGAAGGAAGCCCAGATTCTTTTTTTTTTTAATTTCACGGTCCGGAAACAATTAAGAAAGAAATTTGAAGCTAAATTGGAAGGAGGAATCGTCTGTAATCTCGCCACGATCCTCTGAAATCTCTTCGCATCTGTCCGGGTGCCAAATTGGGAAGTAACCTTGGTGTGGAAGGAAAGCAGCCAGTGCTCTCTCTGCGCGTCTGATATAAAGAGCTTTGTCTATGCAGAGGAAAGGGAGGAGAGTTCAGAGGAGTTCCTAGGAGCCGTTCGTGGGTTCGTGAGGCGTTCGTCCGGAGGTTCTACAGGCATTCATGGAGGCTCTGTTTGAAGAAGCTCGTGGCGTGAAGGCTCTGTTCGTGGCTTGGAGGTGTCTGTAGAGAGACTACGCCTTGATTCAGCCTGGCTTGGTTCAAATCGTCTTCGGCCTGGTTCAGCCCAGCTTTGGTTTGGTTCAGGAAGAATTTGTTGCCTTCTTGTTGCCTTCTTAATGTCAGAAAATAAAACTCTTTAATTTTAATTTTAATATGCACTCTTGGATGCTATGAAATAAAACTTTTATTCATGTTTTAATTCTTATTGAATTCTATTTAAGTGAAAATAATTCTTGACTGATCTATTCTTAAAAGGGACAGACCATGATCTACGGTTACGGATCGTGCTCTTATAAGATAGATCATATCTTAATTATTTTTCACTACTAATTATCTATTTATTTAAATTTATAAATTTATGTCAAGATAAATGCTAAAGTTCCCTTATTCTCGCTATTCTATTAGTAAAATTAAGGTGTTTTAATCGTTGCGCTACGACACGCATCAGATTTTGGCATCGTTGCTGGGACTTAAGTGTGTTATTTTAAAAAAAAATTATATAAAAAAATAGATTATTTTCTCTTAATTTTATTCTTATTTTTAATTTTTGAATAGTTATTGTCTCTTTATTTTATAATTTTTGTTACCTTAATTGTTAGAATTTCATATTTTCTTTTTAACTTAAAAAAAAGATAATTTATTACTTTCCTTCTTGTCACAAATCCACTTTTAACCTAATCAAAATTTTCTTTTAATTAACTTACCTTAAAGAACATGAAAGAAAACCCTAAGACACCTTCCATAAAATAGAATTAATTTAAGGAAACAAAAAAATAAAAAAAATATAAAAAAATATAAACAAATAATTATTTTATTTCTATGCTTATATTGACTTAGGTAAATTTATTTTCTACAAAACTCAAAATTCTTCCATTGACATCTCATAATTTATTAGGAAATTAGAAACCTAATCACAAAAATCTTTAAAAAAAAGTAATTAGAATAATTTTGTTTGATAATTTCAAGAGGTGGACATCTGCTTGTTGAATAGCATTTTCATAATTAACTTTAAGGCACAAACCCCTAATCAAGATAAGGTGAAAATTTCATCACCCTTCCTTGGCCCACAAACCATATCCTTCATTTTGCATTAACCCAAAACTTTAACTCTAAAATTAACTAGACATCAGCCCCTAAGAAACTCGAGCTTAATAGGACAAGGCACCCAAAAGAGTTGGATCGGATCGAGATTGACTGCTTAACTGGTGTCTAGAAAAGAAAAGGAAAGTGGTTACTTAATTGGTTCTGTTCGCTTACCTAGTAAGCAACGGGGGACTCCCACTGACCTTACCCTTAACTGGCTATTTGATCAGTTAATTTTTGATTGGAGGGCTCCAAGGCAGTCTTGGAAGTTAGGAGTTGTCTAGATCTAGGGTAAGCCTAGAGTAGAGAGTCTAACTTTGTTAACTAGATTACTAAGAATTATTAAATCCTAATTAAATTATTCATTACTCTTAGTTCTAGAAATCTTTTAAGATATTTTCTTTAGAATCTTCTTCTTTCTCTTCTATTATAATAAAAAAAAAAAACTGAATTACTTTTTGCTTTAGAGTCATTGGTAGGGTGTATGCTTGGTCGTCGATCATTACAACCCAACCTTATACCCTTAGATCTAAGATAGAAAGAACTTTTAGAGCAAATCGACTCAGAATTATAGATCCTAATAGCGAAAATGATCCACCATGACAGTTAAAAGAGTTTTCACTCCTTCAAGGTATACCACCTACTCTCCCTGCATTCAAGTGCCTCCAGTAGAGGCTATCCACTATGAAATTAAGTCAAGTGTAATCCAAATGTTACCATCTTTCTATGGACTTACAAATGAGGATCCCTACAAACACTTAGATGAATTCTTGAAAATTTGCTCAACTGTCAAGATTCAAAATTTCTCCGATGATGCACTTAGGCTTAAGTTATTCCCTTTTTCCCTAAAAGATAGAGCCAAGTATTGGTTAAATTCACTAGACACTGTTATGATTTCAACTTGGGATCATCTTCAGAGAGAGTTTCTTAAGAAATATTTTCCTATAGGAAAAACGAATCAAATTAGAAAAGCCATAACAAGTTTTTTTCAAACAGATGGAGAGATGTTTCATGAGACATGGGAGAGATTAAAAGAACTGATTAGAAAATGTCCACATCATGCCATATCCAAATGGCAATTGGTTCAGTGCTTTTGTGATGGTTTATCAGAAAAGCATTGGCAAATGGTTGATGCTTCATGTGGTGGGACATTTATGTTAAAAAATGAACATGAAGCTTGGCAACTCTTTGAGACATTGAGTGAGAATTCATTACATCACATGTCAGTTGCTCATCAAGACCCTCCCATAGGACCTAAAAGAGGTGAAATATATGAAATAGGTCATTCTACAGATATCTATACTAAGGTAGATGAATTATCCCATAAACTTGACCAAATTCTATAAGTTGAAAACATCTCTTTCCCATCTACTCAATTACATGAGGTCTACATAATTTGTTTGAGTCCAACCCATTCTATAGGTGAATGTCTAGCTGCATACCAATTTTCTGAACTTGTTCAAGAGCAAGCCTACCAAGCCCAAACCCGATTGGCTCCTAGAAGAGGAAATGATCCGTATGCAAATACTTACAATCCTGGCTGGAGAAATCACCCAAATTTTTCTTGAAAACCTCAATCTATAACCAATTCATCATCGATCAGACCTAATTATCAAGAAACCAGTTTTAGAAGCATGCCATATTCACAATACCCAAACATCCCACAACCTCCACCAAATAATCATCCTACTTTCAAAGACAAAGTGTTAAAAGTATTGAAAGGGCTAGAAATGAATACTCAAATCCTTCACTCCCACACACAATCTATTGCAAAATTAGAAACTTAGATAGGTCAATTAGCCGTAGCATCAGTAGAAGGGAGGAGGGTAAGTTACATAGTCAGCCTATCGATAACCCGAAAGGACAATTCATGGCTGAGGGTTCCAATACAAATTTTCAGAACATGCTAAATCAGTCATGAATCTAAGAAGTGGAAAAACATTGAACCCACCTGAACCAACTCAGAAATTAGAAGTGGCTAAACTAGAAAAGAGAAGAAATGAAGAAGAAAAGGAATTCAATGATCAAGCAATCATATCTAAAGCCCCATTCCCTAGTGCTTTAGAATCTCCTTTGTCTTTGGACAAGAAGAATATAAAAATGAATGAGATGCTTGAGTTATTTAAGCAAGTCCAAATAAACTTACCTCTTATCGATGCTATCAAGCAAGTTCCAGCTTATGGTAAATTTTTGAAGGATCTATGCACACAAAAACGGAAAGCCAAAACACAAATACTAAAAAATATCCAGTTGACTGAGCAAGTCAGCTCAGTTGTTCAGCAAATAACCCCACTCAAACTAAAATACCCTGGTACCCCAATTATATCATGTGTCATAGGGAACTTCACAATCAAAAAGCATTACTAGATTTGGGTGCGAGTGTAAACCTTCTCCCAAGTTCAGTGTATGAGTTATTCGAATTGGAGAGTTGAAACCCACAACGATAACACTACAATTGGCAGATAGATCAGTCAAAGTACCTCATGGAATATTGAAAGATGTATTAGTAAAGGTAGATGAATTTTACTTTCTTGTCGACTTCCTTGTGTTAGATATGGAATCTAGCGGTAATCCTAATCAAATTCCCATCATTCTTGGAAGACCTTTTATGGCCACTGCTAATGCATGTATAAATTATAGAACAGGTGTGATGGATGTATCTTTTGGAAACAAAAGATGAGATTAAATATTTTTAATGCTTCCCAAGGACCACCCGTGTATAATTTAAATGAAGTAAATATGATCGAAGAAGTTGTAGATAAAAAATTCCAAAGTTTGCTTGATTCAGATCCTTTACAAACATGTCTTACACATTTGGAATAGATGACTTTGATATTGATGAGTGCACCAAAGAGATAAACCCGTTATTAGAACCACCTAAGTTCGACACCATCCCTCCTTGGACTATAAAATATAAACCACTTCCAACTAAACCAAATCCTTTAATACCATCCTTGGAAGCACCACCCCAACTAGAATTGAAACCTCTTCCTACTGACTTAAAATATTCATTCCTTGAATCCAATGATATCCTTCTGGTAATCATTGCATCTACCCTAACCTCTGAGCAGGAATATAAATTGGTAGATGTACTTAAAGAACATAAAGAGGCAATTGGATGGACAATAGCTGATCTTAAGGGAATTGACCCTTTCGTTTGCATGCACCACATTCATAGTGAAATTGAAGTTAAACCACATAGAGACATGCAACGAAGGATAAATCCGAACATGAGGGATGTTGTTAAGAAAGAAGTAGTAAAATGGCTTGATGCTGGTATTATTTATCCAATTTTGGATAGTCAATGGGTCAGTCCAATCCAAGTAGTACCTAAAAAGTTGGGTATTATCGTGATTGAAAATGAAAAGGGCGAATCAATTCCTACTCTCACATTAACTAGTTGGAGAGTGTGTATAGATTATCGAAAGTTGAATGTCGTGACTAAGAAAGACTACTTTCCTTTGCCTTTTATCGATCAAATTCTAGAACGGCTAGCGGAACAAAATTTCTTTTGTTTCTTAGATGGATATTCAGGATATAATCAAGTCCCAGTATTTCCTGCAGATCAAGAAAAGATCACCTTCACCTATCCTTTTGGAACATTTGCCTTTAGACGCATGCCATTTGGTCTTTGTAATGCACCAGCCACTTTTCAACGATGTATGTTAACCATATTTTCTGATATGATTGGTCAATTTTGGAAGTATTTATAGATGATTTTTTAGTTTTTGGTGCATCATTTGATAGCTGCCTTGAGAATTTGACTAAGGTACTGAAACGATGTATGGAAATGAATTTAGTCTTAAGTTGAGAGAAGAGTCATTTTATGGTTCGTGAGGGAATTGTGCTCGAACACATTTTATGGTTCATTACTCCGGTTTTTCCTAAAGTATGTATAAATTTAGACATTGCAAAGGGTCAAAGTAGGACTAAAAATTATAATCTTCATTCATGCCCTATTAAAGAAAATAATTCACATCCCATTCTATTTCTATAATTAATGAAAAAAAATTTATCCTTATTTTCAATTCTATCCTCATCTCACATTGCCTCATTCTTAGGGATATATACGATTTTTTAATAAAAATTATAAAATTAATAGTGTAGATGATTCTTTTTCTTACTGACTATATTAATAAATTCAATATTTATTTCTTAAATTTATACTTATCATTAAAATAATTTTAAAGTTTAAATTAATATATGATGATAATTTTGTATATAAAGATATTATAATACTTAAGAATGGAATCAATAGGTGAAAATCAGATGAGGTGGGGATATATTTATTTGCTTTCAAACTAATAGGAAGAAAAATAATCTTTATTCTCATTTTTATCTCCAGAAAAAAATGAAAAATCTCTATTCCATCTGAACGAGACATCTGGGATGGAATAAATTGAGCCTTTTACTTATGGATTGAACTTGCTGCCTTTGTGTAAACCACCTTAACATCTTATTACTAAAATTTGAGTTACATAATAATAAGTCATATTTTAATATTAGATTTGTATATTTATAAAGGTATAAGCTTGTTGACAAATCTCATTGATATTATTTTAGCCTTGTCATAATTTGAAGAATGGCTCCTTTTTTTTATCTAACAGTTTTCTTCAGCTCTTGCTAGGGCTGTTGCCTAGCCGATAGTATCTATTCTCTTAGCAATAGTAATAATTTGGAGCCAAAACTTGGCACCAAGAAGACATCCTTCAAGCAATCATCAAGCCTATAACTTCCAGATGAAATTAATCCCTTACAAATATTTAGAATCAAAATTCCCCGTATCACCTACCAACAGTTTGAAGATAAAACTGTTCTCTTTCCTTTATCTGTTGATATGCCTACATTAAAAAAGTATAGAATGAAACCAGATTATGCTCCGGGCTACCAACGAGATCGAAATCCTTGCCAATCCAAACCAATCAAAGAAACCACAGCAATCCCCTAAACTACAGCTTAATTACTGCAACATATGATTTTTCTTGAAGAAAATCAAATAACTTCTTCATCCGAAACCCTTCGGATCTACTCCAAGATATCTATGCCACGAATCAAATCCCTAAAAATCCAATCAAGTAAACAATCAAAAACTTTGCCAAATAAAGATTTTTCCTCGAAAGAAGGGATACACAAAGAATCGAGAACTTATGATATGAACTGGAGCTTTGATGTGCTTGAAGAGAGTGGAGCTAGACTGATTCTCCCTAACCTTGTCCCGGTGGAGATTTTGCACACACTCCAACTCCACCCCCAAGGTTCGTTGCTGTTCATCTCGTCAGCCAGACTCCACACTTTGCCGTCGCTCGATCGCCGGTCCTCCCCTGCCCTTCACCGTTCATCTCAACCATCTAGCTTTAAAGACCCGAAACCCCGCAACCAACAATCAAGAGCCCAGGGGAAGAGAAACCGCGACCTCCCCCCAACTCCCACCCTAGGAAACTCTAATCCTTGCCCCCTTACCCTCAATATCCACCCTCTTTCTCTCCTGATGAAGCTTCTCCCCTTCTTATCTTATCTCTATCGATTATCTTTTGAAGGAAGAAAAGGAGAGAGATCTCCCGATCATCTAAGCCTTGGCTCCCAGCCCCCTGATCGACTCGCTCTCGCCTCAACCGTCTGCCCCTGCAATGTCATTGAGGTTGAGCTAAGCTTGAGCGGTTGTGTCAATTCGGGAATCGAAAGACTTACCAGACGTGTCACGTGTTGCAGCCTTGCAAATCGGGTTCGGATTACCTTGGGTTTGGGTTGATCACAACCCGAGACTGGGTCAATTGCAAATTGATTTGGGTTAAACCTGGATTCTTCAAGTTTGGGTTGGGCAAACATGAGTTCAAGTACTACTACAAATTGGGTTCGATGGGCCAGGTTTGGGTTGAACCCGGCCTAAGCTGCACTCCTATAAATGGGAGGACGGTGGTGTTTGTGGTTCCCGATGCTGTACGTGGTTCTTTGGATCGTGGGCTAAAGTGTTTACATAAATAGATCTTAAAATGTTGGGAAGTTGGGATGTTTTTAATGAAATAATTGAATCTTAAAGGCTTTGAAAGCTTGGGTGTAGTTTTGTCGAAGAGTAAATTCATGTCCACGCAGTTTTTCATAATTAATTATTTATTTTAAGAATCTAAATATGAATATACTATGATTACTAAACGGGTAATATAATATGATGGGCATAATCTGTTTAATAAACAAATCATATTAGATGTATGCTACCTAGTTTATTGCATGACTTGCTTAACACAAATAGGTAAAATCTCTATTTCGCATATCAATTTATAATACGTATTATAGTGATATCAATATTTGTGGTATAAATCTATTTAATGTTAATCTAAATTATTTATTTTATGTTGGATTTTGTATACAATTTTGTCATTTCTAATCTCCTTGCAGACTCATGTGCTGAATGAGACACGTGCCAACTCAAGATGGGTAGATTTTGATGTCCCGTGATCTCTGCCAGCCATCATAAATACTCGGCCCAACAAATACAACCATAGAATCGCGTACTGAACCGGGGGAGTCGCTCTTCGGAAGGGAGAAAGCCCCCATTCCCATTGTCCTTTCGCGCACAGCTTACAGCTCGAGTCCTTTTTGGCAGTTTTACAAGTCCTTTTACGCTTCGAATTTGCCTAAAATATAGGTAGAAAGTGCCTACAAATACCCTGCCTTCTTCCTCTCGCTCCCCGATCGATTCAGAGAGCGCCGCCGCTACAAATCCCCCGCCTGCTCCCCCTCTCTGATTCAGAGAGCACCTACTACAAATCTCCCGCCCGCCTACTCCTCCTCCTCGTCCTCCCCGATTCCAAACAACGCTGAGTTGCTTGCCAAAAAAAAGTCTCGCCATGTCGTTTCTTACGACCCTAACATGTCGCTTCCTCCACATCACCAAGCCCTCCTCCCCGCCCCCACGATTCTTCCCCTGTGGTGCTCCCCGTCCTTCCCCCTTGCCGCCTCCAACACCACCGCATCGTCCACCCTGCCCTGCCTCCCCACCTCCTCGCCGGTGACTGCCTCATCGAGCGGATCCTTGGCCTCAATCGGGACTTCATTCACCTCAAGGGCCCGCCCCGCAAAGATATTTTTATGAAAAATATTTTCATTGTTATTTATTTTGGTTTGCCCATGGCCACAAAGAGATAGAAGCTTTTAAGGTTTTTCTTTTTGGTTTTCCTTTCTTTCTTGTGAATAGGGCTGTCGTATGATTGGCTTGGTTTTTCTTTTGTAGGTTGATCGATCTGTGGCTTTGTGGATCTTTCTGGGAATAAGTTTCTAACGCTTGGTTCAGGCATGGTCTTTGTTTTGAATTGTGATATCTACTTTGGTTTGTGAGATCTCTTTTTGTTTGTTTTACCAATCTGCGATTTTATTCTTTTTATTTCATTTTTGTTTGTGATCCTTGATCATGGTTGATGGAGATTGGTCCTTGATGACACCTGATCACTTGTCTTGAATGTCGGGAGAAGAGAGTTGCTTAATCCATGGTCCCATGCCTGATCGGATGTCTTGCAAAAGTCCCAGGACCGGAGGGGTGCTCCGGTGGGAACCCTCCAATGCTCAAGTCAGTAACCGGGGTCACAGCTGAGGGAGAGCTTAGACGAGCTCTGGAGAGAAAAAATGAGTTCTTAGAAAGAGGGAAATCCCTTTCTAGGTATCAGGGTAGCGAGCATATGAGTTTGCGTACCTTGTTCCTGAGTGGACTTATCTTTTTATATGGGGTTGACACCTGCACAACCACGTGGAGTTTCGTAAGAAAGGAATGTCCATGGGGTTCGTGGGATTGCATGAATTTGGACTGATTGGTGGGTCCTGTCCCATCGGAGAGGGAAAAATGGTGGTTGGTGAGCTACGTCCCATCAGTCAGTGGGGCTAACAGGTAGTTAGGTCCAGTTCCATCAGCGGCATGGCCAGTGGGTAGTTGGGCCTGGGGATGTTAGGCAGCGCGGGTCAGGAGGACGGCAGCTTGAATAGCCAGGACCGTTCTGAGGTCGACTTGGGGCAGCCTTGACCCTCCTGAGGGCACCGAGGCTGAGCAGGATCAACTCGGGCGACATAAAGATGTCGGGGCGGGGCCGACCAGGGAAGGTCGAGGCCGACTTGATCGACTTGGAGATGTTGGGGCCGAGCAGGACCGACCAGGGAAGGTCGGGGCTGACTTGGAGATGCCGGGGCCGAGCGGGGCTGACCAGGGAATGTCGAGGCCGACTTGGAGATGCTGGGGCTGAGCGGGGCTGACCAAGGAAGGTCGGGGCTGACTTGGCCGACTTGGAGATGCGGGGCCAAGCGGGACCGATCAGAAGGTTGGGGCTGACTTGCCGACTTGGAAATGCCGGGGCTGAGCGGGGCCGATCAGGAAAGGTCAGGGCCGACTTGGCCGACTTGGAGATGCCAGGGCCGAGCGGGGCCGACCAGGAAAGGTCGGGGCCGACTTGGCCGACTTGGAGATGCCGAGGCCGAGCGCTGTCGACCAAGGAAGGTCGGGGCCGACTTGGCCGACTTGGAGATGCCGGGGCCGAGCGGGGCTGACCAGGGAAGGTTGGGGCTGACTTGGCCGACTTGGAGATGCCGAGGCCGAGCGGGGCTGATCAGGGAAGGTCGAGGCCAACTTGGCCAACTTGGAGATGCCGGGGCCGAGCGGAGCTGACCAGGGAAGGTCGGGGCCGACTTGGCCGAATTGGAGATGCCGAGGCCGAGCGGGGCCGACAAAGAAAGGTCGGGGCCGACCAAGAAAGGTCGGGGCCGACTTGGCCGACTTGGAGATGCTAGGGCCGAGCGGGGCCGATCAGGGAAGGTCGGGGCCGACTTGGCCAACTTGGAGATGCTGGGGCGGGCCGCCTTAAGATTTTGATTTTGCCATAGTTGCCCTCATAGCTACGTCAGCCACATCAGATGCCCCCTGCCCCTGAGCGTGAAGGGCCACGTGCCCGCTACCCTTTGGGCGAGAGGGGCGCAGAAATTTAAAAAATGATTGCTCTTTAGTGCACTTTTAATAGCTTGGTGAGCTGGCACATCTTTTCGAGGCAGTGTTGCTTCAAAAATCTTCCACAATCATACGGTAGGTGGGAGCTGACGTTAGCGCCGGATGCCTCGAAGAGGAAGCCTATTGGGGGAATGAAAAAAGGTAAAGGTTATCATTGCTTCTCTGTTTTCTATGCCTCGCGATTGGAAGGGGATCATGCTCCTCGGGGCGAATCGAGGCGGCACGTCTCGGACGCAGGCAAGATTTCCGACGGACAACTCATGGCGCAATGGGAGAGCGCCACATGGTGGGGCCTCGATTATCGTCGTTCGGAGATGGGGGTATAAAAGTGCCCCAAGGGCTTGGGGAAAGCTTTTATATTGCCATTATTTTCTTCCAACTTTCCCTCTCCTGAGTTCTTCTGCGACTTGAGCCCTTTTGTCTTCAAATTTCCTTTGATTTCTAGGTTAGTTTCATCTTTCATTTTCACACATGGACCGTCGTGCCATTAGGGAGGGTAAGAGGCATGTACTAGAATCTTCCCGTTCCGATAGTGAAGACCAAACCTCCTCAGCCTATCAGGCACCTCGGCCGATGAGCAAAATCGTCATCCGCAATCGATCGATGGTGATCGGGCCTCTATCCACCTCAGCCTCTCCTATTAGGGCAGTTCCTGTGTCCTCCCGCCATCCGGGACAACCTTCGGCGGTGAGTTCTGATCCAGTAGGTCCATCAGGAATGGCCTCAACCGTGACCCCCGAAGACGTAGAGGCCATTAGGGCTAAGTACATGGTCCCCAGCTTCATCCACCTGTCCGCGCCGGGGCTAAGTACATGGTCTCCAGCTTCATCCACCTGGTCGGGTTGCTCTATACGAGTTCTTCCGGTGTGGACTGCGCCTTCCTTTCCACCCTTTCTTCCTGAACCTCTTAGATAGGTATAGATTAGCGCCGACGCAGTTGACTCCGAATTCGATTCGGATCATCTGCGCTTTTGTCATTCTTTGCTACTTTCAGGAGGCCCGGCCAGGGTTGTCACTATTCCGATCTTTCTACAAGATCTGCCGCCAAGGTGAGGGGGCCTGGTGGGCATTCACCGTCAAGCTGGGTAGAGCCTTCCCCCTAGGTCTTCCATCTAAAATTAGGGGGTGGAAGCCTCGATTCCTCTTTGCCCACATCGAGGGGGTGAGGGCCGATTGGAGGGAGCCGGACACCAGCTCTAACGATAACTCCGCCGTGGGGGAAAGGGATAGGGAGCTCTTCACCCAATTGTCCAACTGCCAAATCCTTGGCTACAAGGAACTCCTGTCTGAGGAGAACCTGGTAGAGGCCGAGTTGGCCCCGGCGGTCGGTGAGCACGACGTCCGACTCCTTCTGATTGTACCGGAAGCCTACCGTACGCTGTTGTTAACATTCATCATTTTTGGGTGCATCGATGAAGTTTTCCGCCGGTGCGTTCGAAGCTGCCCTGAAGCAAAAGAGGCCGGCGGCTGGCGAGTCGGCAAGACCGGCAATGAGGGCTCGAAGAAGAGAGCAGGCCGAGCCGGTTCGGGCTACCGAAGCCCACAAGGCTCCAGCGTCCACGGAGGAGCCGACCGCAGAAATGCTGGCTGGAGAAGCGGTCCCGGGGCCAGCCGGACCGAGGTAGAGGAGGGAGAGATTTTGGTCACCACTGAAGCAACCATGGTGATCGTGGATCTTGAAGAGGAAGCCCCTGCCACCGCTGATGTGCCCAAGGCGGGGCAGGTTACAGTTGCTGTCAGCCCTCCGGCCGCCGAGGAGCCGGAGATGGAGAGGGCTCCCCCAACTGTCGGAGAGAGGGAGCTAGTCACCAAGAAATCCAATGTTGGGGCGGAGGCAACCAGGGAGAAGAGGGATGGGCCGGAGAGCTCATCCCAATGGTTGGTGCGCCACCCGACTCGTCCTCGGGTTGAGGGTCCACAGGAGGGGCCGGCGCGGCCGGCACCTAGATTCAATTCAATGACGAACGCCGGGCAAGCCACCCATCTTCTGTCAAGAGTTTGGACTGCCGAGTCCGAGGAGGAGACACGGGGATTGAGCCACTCTCTGCTCCTAGATATGGTGATGGTTGCCGTTGTCCAGGTAATCTTCTGAGTTCTCTCTGTTTCCGGATGTGCCTTTTGATGCCCCAATCTTTTATGGCTAACATGTTTCCCTTGCTGCAGATGGCCAACAACGCAATCGGCCTTCGTGAGGCGGTGGCCCACTCTTCGGACGCGCTCATAAAGGCCATGGCGCGGGCCGACAGTACAAGAAGGAGAGCATGGCACAGTCCCAGAGCCTTGCTCAACTTCATCAGGAGGTCAAGGCCTGGGAGGAAAATCTGGGTGGCCGAGTGAGGGAGACGGAGTGCCAGACCGAAGCTGAGAGTGGCCGGGCGTCCGCGGCCGAGGCCAAATTGGAGCTGGTCTTGGATCGGTTGAAGGTCGCCATGGCACGGAATGAGGAGCTGGCTTGCCAGCTTCAACGCACCGAAGAGGAGGCCAGGACGGCGCAAAATGAGGCCCAGGCTGCTACGGAGAGAGCAGCCACCGCGGAGAAGGTGGCGGTTGAGGCGGGCCACGAGAAGGCTGGGGCTATGGCCTATGCAGACGAGGCCAACGCACGTGCCGAAGAAGCTGAGGGCCGAGCCAGGGAGGCTGGGGTGCAAGTCCAGGAGGCCAAGGCCAGGGCACAGCGAGCCGAGGCCGAGGCGGGGCAGGCCATCTGCAATTATAAGGCCTCGTCGGAGTTCGCGAAGGAAGTCCTTGAGGCCAGCCTCGATGCTTATGTCAAGGGCTTCAAGATGTGCAAGGTCAAAGTGTCTGCAACCCTCAAGATCAACAGCTCCGAGCTTAAGGAAATCCAGCCCGGGGAGTCCGACGTGGGGCCAGCGGAGGAGGAGGATGAGGAGAAGCCTGGTCTAGGCGAACCCTGAGGGCCTATCGTCTATTTTTCTTTTTCCTTCATTCTTGTAATCAGCCTCAGGCCAAATTTTGTACTTTATTTCCGTTGTTAATGAGGAAGAGCTTTTTGCAAAAATGCCTTTGTGTTTTGCTTCGTCTGTTCCTTCCTTCCTTTGGGAAGAATACTTTATTGTGTGACTAATGATAAGACGAACCCCGTACCTATTGGTGAGAGGGGACCTCTCTTCTGAGGTGCTCCTTAACTCTGAGTGTTACGCATGTTGATAATGTCATGACCGAACCGTTGTGTCAGGTTGGCCAGTGTTGAGATGCGTCTTCGAGGTGTAAGCCAGCCACGTAGGAGGTTACTTAAGATGCTTTGAGCTATCGCAGGCCATTTGAAAGGGGGATTCGTCTGCGCTCAAATGTTCTAAGGACTTGGAACGACCCGAGGGCAACTTAGCGTCGATATCGGCTTGAGAGCGCCGGGGGCCGAATGGGGTTTGCCCGAGGAAGGTCTGGGCCAACTCGGCCGACCTTGGAGATGTCAGGGCTGAGTGGGACCGACTCGGCAGACTTGAAGACCATGAGGATTGGCAAGCTCTTTTGGAACCATCTCGGGGTTTGTGTGCTGCCCGAGGGGCGACTCGGCGGGTATGGAGCCTTTAGGGTCTTAATCAAATCGGGGGCACCTCCGTGCCAAGGCCAAGTGGTGTCCCATAGGTTGTGATACCGGCGAGCTCCTTTAGAACTACCTCAGGGGTTTGTGTGCTACCCGAGGGGGACTCGACCGGGTACGAAGTCTTTAGGGTCTTAATTGACTTGGGGGCACCTCCGTGCCGGGACCGAGTGGTGTCTCATAAGCTGTGATGCCGGTGAGCTCCTTTAGAACCACCTCGGGGGTTTGTGTGCCACTTGAGGGGCGACTCAACCAGGTACGGTCTTTAGGGTCTTGACCGACTCGGGGGCACCTCCGTACCGGGGCCGAGTGGTGTCCCATAGGCCGCAATGCCGGCGAGCTCCTTTAGAACCGCCTTGGGTGTTTGTGTGCCACCCGAGGGATGACTCGATCGGGTACGGAGCCTTTAGGATCTTGACCGACTCGGGGGCACCTCCGTGCCGGGGTCGAGTGGTGTCCTGTAGGCCGCGATACCGGTGAGCTCTTTAGTACTGCCTTGGGGGTTTGTGTGCCACCCGAGGGGCGACTCGATCGGGTACGGAGCCTTTAGGGTCTTTACCGACTTGAGGGCACCTCTGTGCCGGAGCCAAGTGGTGTTCCGTAGGCCACGATGTCGGCAAGCTCCTTTTGAACCACCTCGGGGGTTTGTGTGCCGCCCGAGGGGCGACTCGACTGGGTACGGAGCCTTTAGGTTTTTGACCGACTCGGGGGCACCTCCGTGCCGGGGCCGAGTGGTGTCCCATAGGCCGCGATGCTGGCGAGCTCCTTTTGAACAGCCTCGAGGGTTTGTGTACCGCCCGAGGGACAACTCGATCGGGTATGGAGCCTTTAGGGTCTTGACCGACTCGGGGGCACCTCTGTGCCGGGGCCGAGTGGTGTCCCATAGGCCGCGATGCCGATGAGCTCCTTTTGAACCGCCTCGGGGGTTTGTGTGCTACCCGAGGGGCAACTCGATCGGGTACAGAGCCTTTAGGGTCTTAACCGACTCGAGGGCACCTCCGTGCTGGGGCCGAGTGGTGTCCCGTAGGCCGCAATGCCAGCGAGCTCCTTTTGAACCATCTCGGAGGTTTGTGTGCTGCCCGAGGGGCGACTCGATCGGGTACGGAGCCTTTAGGGTCTTGACCGACTCGAGGGCACCTCCGTGCCGGTGCCAAATGGTATTCCGTAGGCCGCGATGCCGGCAAGCTCCTTTTGCGAGTTCTGGTCCTTGAATGCAAGGGAGAGCAGGCTGTGGCGTTGAAAGGGACCTTTTATTACTGGTGCTCTGGGGGATACATCATTGATAATATTGGCGGAGGTTATCCGCATTTCAGGTACACGAAATGGGTTATCCGTTGAGCTCTTCTAATTTGTATGCCCCCCGGTGGAGCATCTCGGCGATACGATAAGGACCCTCCCAGTTGGGGGATAGTTTGCCCCCCTCCGTAGGTTTGGATATCTCAGCCTTTCTCAAAACCAGATCTCCATGGCGATAGACTTTGGGGTGAACTCGGGTGTTGTAGTATTTGGCTGCCCGCTGATGGAAGGTCGCCATACGTAGCCTCGCCCGGTCATGCACTTCATTGATGAAGTCCAGATTAGCCCATATCAATGTGGAATTATCTTCCACGTTGAAGGACTCTACGCGCGGACTGGGCAGTCCGATCTCAATAGGGATGACGGCTTCATATCCGAAGATGAGACTGAAGGGAGTCTCACCCATCGGGGCTCTGGGGGTCGTGTGATAAGCCCATATCACGCTGGGGAGCTCCTCCACCCATCAACCCTTGGATCCATCTAGCCGAGTCCTAAGCCCCCTGAGAATGGTGCAGTTCATGACCTCAGTCTCCCCGTTGGTCTGGGGGTGGCCGACAGAGGTGAATCGATGGCGAATGCCCAGCTCACTGCAGAAAGCCTTGAATGCATCATTGTTGAACTGGCGGCCGTTGTCCGTGACGAGAGTGTGTGGTAGGCCAAAGCGACATATAATCGACTTCCAAAAGAAGGCTTTGACTTTACTCTTGGTGATCTTAGCCAGCATCTCGACCTCGACCCACTTGGTGTAGTCGATGGCTACTAGCAAGAATCTCCGCTGTCCCAAGGCTGGGGGGAATGGCTCGAGGATGTCCATTCTTCATTGAGCGAAGGGCCAAGGAGCTGAAAGCGGGCTTAGCGGGGTAGATGGCTGGTGCTGGATGTGGGCATGGCGCTGACAACCATCGCACTTCTGTACCAACTTGGCAGCATCCTCCCTCATGGTAAGCTAGAAATATCCCTGGCAGAGGGCCTTCTAGGCCAAAGACCTGCCCCCAGGTGATTTTCACAGATGCCTTTATGGATTTCTCTAAGGATGTAGTGGCGTCGGCAGGTCCTACACATCTGAGCAGAGGGTAGGAGAATGACCTCCTGTATAGACGTTTGTCCAAGAGGACAAATTTGGAAGCCCTCCATTTGAGCAGTTTGGCTTCATTGCGATCATCAGGGAGGGTGCCGTCAGTGAGATAGCGGACGTAGGCATCCATCCATGTAGGCTCTTGGGTGAGCGAGAGGACTTCCTCGCCATCTTCTATGCTGGGCCTTTCTAAGTATTCAATGTAGGCATCTCTTACGATGCCGTCGGTGGAGGTAGCTAAATGGAAGAGGATGTCGGCCTTGGCATTCTCACTTCGGGGAATGTAACTGATGCTGAAATAAGCTAACAGGGAGACCAAAGCCGAACCTTTCCAGGTATTAAGTCATAGCAGGTCACGCGCCTCATACTTTCCGTTGATTTGTCCGGAGATGAGCTGCGAGGCGAGTCGACATTAAGAGCCCCACCAAGCACCATAATCCTTTCCATACTGTCATAGTTGTAATGCTCTCAATCCACTTGTTGGTAGCAATCCAAAATCAAATGACCAAAAAACTCAAGTGAAAGTTATTGGATAGTTAGTGAACTTAAGTTATAAGCACATAACATATTTTCATAATTTATCCCTCTTATAATATGACGTTCTCATTGCATGTCACAAGCTAATCAAAATATATTCCCAAGTTGATTGTTAATCCTGTAAGGATGACTTCACGCCATGATAAAACTTTATCATTATCCCATGAGTAATCATTTCCTATGCCCATCAATTTTCGTACATTCAAATCGGCTTTGATATAATTTGTAATGTTTTTAAATTCATCTGCAATGAAAATTGTGCAGCTCAAAAATTCAAGTAAAAATTAAGGAATAATAAATAAATTTCAGTTATAAATATATAACATATTTTTATAATCTTATAATGCAACTAAGTTTGGGATGTCACAATAACCAATGTTTTGAAAATCGGACCAGACCGATCGATCCAACCGGTCCAACCGGGAATCGATCATCAGTCCGGTTTGATTTTATTATTAAAGGTGACTTTTATACGACCCAATAAAAATCAAAAAAACCCATTGAACCGATCGGATTTTGAACCGGTCCATCCTGATTTTTATTTTTTTTAATTTTTCATTTGAATTTTATTATATTTTATTATTTTATATTATTAAATTAAAAATTAATTATAATATTATTCGGTCCAACCAAATCGATTCATTTGGTTGAACCGATTGACCCACGATCCAAATGATAAGCTTGTTCGTTGTTGGGTCCGATTTTCAAAACATTGACAATAACCATGCCGATAAGTCTTTTCTTAATTTTCTTCGGCATTGTTGCCTTTATTTCTTGGGTCATCCGACTACTCCGATTGACGTCCATTGTTGTAGCACCTACTATTCACGGTCGATTCAATCACCAGTGTCCAACGCGGTCTCTTTTTCTCTTTCCTAGTAGCAAAGAGGGAGAACCTTTCATCTCTCTCCTCCTTCCTCATTCTGCTTCTCTCTCAATGAGTTGTGGGTAAATTCTTGCAAGGAAGTTATTCTTTGGTATATATGACCTATCACTTGACTCATAGATCAAGCTAATTAATGAGAACAAACTTGTCCTTGTTAATGTATATTTACTGATCAATTTTGTGCAGATCTCTATATCGTCTACTGTCAACTAGAATTCCTCCTCATAGTGAGATGAACCTCATCCAAAGGTGTTGGTCTCCCATTTATTCGTTTGCTCTATAACCTATGCCACAATCTGCTTTTTTAAGGGCATTATCGGACAAGCGCAATATCAATCTACTACTAAGTTTTAATTGCTTTTTATGGCCTTTTGTTCAGCTTTTTGCTTTATTTTTTCAAATAGAAGCTGGTGGTACCTGTGTCTATTATTACTTTAATAAGCCATCTGGGCTTATCTTGATTATTTGTGTTTGATTATGTAGTGAAGTGTATTTTTTATGAATTATCTCAAGAAAGAAATTTTTGCCTCTTATTCACTGCTCGTTTGCCTATTGTTCATTAACTGTTGTCCACATATTATTTGACGCGAAGGTTCGAGCGTTTTATAATCATGGAGATGAAGGGGTCTATAAATGGCCGTCTAACTTGGCGTATAAAACTCGAGTTTTTTTTAATCCTAATTTATTTATAAAATATTGATTTTAATTTTAATTTTATTTGTAAAATTTTAATTTTATTTTATTTTAAAAATTAAGTTTGAATTGAATTTTAATTAAAATTTAAATTAATAAAAAATGACAATATAAAATAAATAAACTTAATATTGCATAAATAAATTAAATTTTAAAATAAATAAATTTAATATTGCACAAATAAATTAAAATTTAAAACAAACAAGCTTTACATTTTAAATTGAAAATTTAAATATAATATATATATATATATATATATATATATGAACGAAAAGAAACATATTTGTAAGAGTCTAAATAACAAAAAATTGCTCAAGAATCCAAGCAACAAAAAAAGAAAAAAAAACATGCAGCTTGAACAAATGCAAGTCAATCTACCAAATCATTCAAATGGCGGTAGTCATTCTTACAGCCCTTTTTATATCCATAATTGATCAAAAAGTAAGTAAAACATCTATTTAGTATGATCTTAGCATGACCTTATGCTACGGGAGTAAAGATATGAAAACATGTTCAATCAAAATAATGTGCAATTCTAAGTGCCTAGGAATAGAACCATCAAATTTTCCATTCAAAAGCCCAACTTTTTTAGGGATAATGACCTAATTGATCAAGAAACAGGCAGCAAGACATAAAGAGAAAGAAGAAAAGGTAAAACAAAAACAAGTGAAATGAGCACCACACCTTGAGCCTATGATCTCCTTCCACAATCTTGATGCTAAGAATGTGTTCATTGTCATCAAGAAACTCTAACCTTTCAGTGCTGGTGGTGGCAGGGAGCCCAGATTTGACATTCACTTTCCTTGCGGTCCAAATCTCCAGACGCCCCCTGCATGATACATCTGCTTACAAATGGCTTGTACTTCTTAGGCTGATCAAATCTCCTCACCAAAGACCACACCTACCATCAGTGAAGCAAGAGAAACATCATTGGCATCCATATTTTTCATAAATTTTTAATATGTCCGAATCAGATAGCATTGGTGATCCAAATAAGAGGAACCTATATCAACAGCACTATGATTTGATTTAACTAGTATAATAAAATCTAAACTATTGGCCCTTACAACTCCGTTCAAATCATCGTGTGGCGATCAAATCATGATGTTCTTGTTGACCAACAGAAAGAAAATGATTTCTTCTTCTTCCAGTTTCTTAATCCCTTACAAATATTTAGAATCAAAATTCCCCGTATCACCTACCAACTGTTTGAAGATAAAACTGTTCCCTTTCCTTTATCTGCTGATATACCGACATTACAAAAGTATAGAATGAAACCAGATTATACTCCAGGCTACCAACGAGATCGAAATCCATGCCAATCCAAACCAATCAAAGAAACTACAGCAATCCCCTAAGATACAGCTTAATTACTGCAACATATGATTTTTCTTGAAGAAAATCAAATAATTTCTTCATCCGAAACCCTTTGGATCTACTCCAAGATATATATGCCATGAATCAAATCCCTAAAAATCCAATCAAGTAAACAATCAAAAACTTTGCCAAACATAGATTTTTGCCTCAAAGAAGGGATACACAAAGAATCTACGATATGAATTGGAGCTTTGATGTGCTTGAAGAGAGTGGAGCTACACTGATTCTCCCTAACCTTGCCCGGTGGAGATTTTGCACACACTCCGACTCCACCCCCGAGGTTTGTTGCTGTTCATCTCGTCAGCCAGACTCCACACTTCGACGTTGCTCGATCGCCGGTCCTCCCCCGCCCTTCGCCATTCATCTCAACCATCTAGAGTTTACGGGCCATGTAGAGTTACACTATTCTAATCCAAATTTGGTGCTTTGTTCCTTGACTTAATTGCTAGATTTAACCAAATGGGACAGTAGTAACCACTTTTATCTTATCCAATATGACTCAACTTAAACATAAGAATTTAATATTATATATTTTGATGATAAAAAAATATTAATTAAAAGACTATGCAATATTTGAGTTTATGATGATGAAATAGGTAATATAATTAAAATAAATTAAGGTACAAATAAAAGATCATCCGGCATATATTTGAACTCAAATTATCTATAAGAAATTCAAGTCAGACAAGAATAATGAATGATTATCTATCATTTGATGCAAAAATATTCAATCAAAAGGTTAAATTTATAAAAAAAAAATTAAAAAAAAAACACACAGTAAAACTTGGTAGAAGAGGAACATAAGGTTCAATATACTTTAAAATAAAATTAGGTTTTAAATTAAGTAAAAAAACATTAGGAAAGCCTTATAGAAATATTGTTCTTAAGCCTTAGTTGCAAATCCTCTTTTCAAGTTTAGAACTATATTTATACATTATTATTTTTAAAGTAATTTGCTTTCTTTCTCTTATTCATTTAAAGTGTAGGGTTCTCTTAAGCCCATCAAAAGAGAGTAGGTCCATCCTCGGTCCAAAAAAAAGGATTACAAGGGTTCTTTTTAAGATCGTTAAAAGAGCATAGTGAAAATCCTAAAGAGAAGCCTTAAACAGTGAACATAAGCAAAAAAAATATAGATCTACTATAAAAAATATTCATAACTTATTATTATTTTTTATTTGTTTAAAATTATTTCATATTATCATTACATTAAATTATTTCGTATTATCATTACATTCTTTTGCAATTGCTTTTATTTATAGTTACATTGAATCTTTTGCTGATGCTTTTAATTTGAAATACTTGATATCTTATGCATAGTTTTTAAAATATCATCTCCATTCACTTCTCAATTACCTTCGGACCTAATAATTTTTTTGGATAGATACAATCAATACTAAATATAGTGCACAATATAAAATGCTCATAAAATTATGTTTATTATTTTTAAAAATTTCAAAAATTTAAACCTTTTTGTAGGGGGAATTTTTTGGAGAACTTTTTTTTTTATAAAGAAAAGATTTAAATTTCAAAAGGTGGCATGGCGCTCCATGGTGTGCCTTGTCACTGGACACGTTCGCGAGTGCCTTGTCGTGATGCATGCATGGGCAATGCGGTAGCAAGCGCTCATGGCAACTTGAGCACGAACATGGACATAGGCATGCAACATTAATTTCTTACGTGCTTGCATCGAGAGAGTCATGTAGCCTTAAAAAAAATCCAGGTTTATAGATTTTGACAACACAACAACAACTTCTCGGTGTCTTTATTCTGAGCCTACGGATTTCACTAACTTTATTTTACATTTCTTTTTGTTTTTACTTTCTTTAATCCATCGACTTTTGAAAGGGTCACTAAATTATACCTACATACAATCATGTTTACAAAAAAAAAAAAAATCAAATCAAGTTAGACCATTATAACTTAAGAATTAACTTGCTAATAACTTGCATGAAAGAATGAAATTTATATATACTTAAGACAATATCAAACATGCCTCAATCCAAGGACATTTTGCAAGTTCCTTTTGTTTGAAATTATATTTATTAGCTTAATTTTTCAGCAATTTTTAGGACTCTCACTAGCATCAAGAGAGATGTAATTAGATTATTTTTATTATTATATTTTTATATTCCTTTATTTTAGATATTAATAAGGATATATTATGTCATTATGAAACCAAATCAAATAAGTCTTCATTATTTTCTATGGTCATATGTTAAAGAATATGCGATTATAACATGTGTTCTATCAAAACTGGATTTAAAGGTTGACAGAAATAATCTAATTTAAACAACTTGGGCTGGTCAACACTATTGATGCCTTCCAGATTTAGCTTCACCATTTAACCTTAAGGTGGCATTTGGCTCGTAGTAATCTAATATTATCGAGAATCTTAACTTATACTTGATAATTAGATTTTCAAGAAGGAAAGATGGCCATGGTTCATAATAATGGAATATAGTAATCAGTTCATCGTGTTTTTAAATTTTATTAGAATTTTTTCATTTTTTAAGTAGCATATTTTTGGTAAAATATAAAATATTATAATAAAAATAAAAATTCTTTGTAAACCAATTTTAGAAATATTACATATTTAAATCACATAAATATTTTAATTTATATGACATATAATGTAATATATAATATTATTAAATATCTCATTATATAATATTTATAAATTAAATATATAATTAGATTAAATATTATTCAATATTTATATTGATGCTAAAAATATAATTTAAAATTATCAAATTTTGATAATTTTAAATATTTAAATTATTATAAATTAAATATCATTATTTATATTATAATATTTAATTATTAAATATGATAATCTACATGATAAATTTAAATCATCAAGTTTGGAAAGACTTATGATCATGCCTCCCTTCCCACTAGAGTTTGTCGGAGCAAAGAGTAGGAATTCCTTGAGAGCTACCACTCGTGGTCAAGCAAGTGGCCGCTCCTCAATTGGTGATTGCCAAAAGTTTGACATCCTTTGCAGAACCGCTGAGCTATCCTTAAAGTTATATTTAATATCAAAATGTGAAACGAGAACAGAGTATGTAGGATAGAGCGTAAAATTCAGTCCTTAAAGTTACATTTAATATCAAAATGTGAAACGAGAACAGAGTACAAGAGCATAAAATTTAGTCCTCATCAAAATGTGAAACAATGCACGCGAGAACAGAGCACGAAGGACAGAGCATCATCTCCTGTGATGGTAAAACAAATAGAATATTTGGAAGAAGAAAAGAAAGTTAGATGAACGTACGGACGCCAGGAAATCTTCCTCCTATTTAGTTTACCGCGCTGGTTCATCAAACAGGGGAGCATAGGGCCAGAAGCATTGCCAACGGCGATAGATGTTTTAACGTTAGTCCATTTAAAGGCATCCCGACAATCGTTCAAGGTCATACCAAAGAAAAGATAGGTCTTAGTAACATTATATTTTTACCGTACATTTTCTTGGGTGCAATTTATCTTTAAAAAAAAAGAAAAGTTTCTATTTTTTAATAAAAATTTTAAAAAACACATTCATTTATGAAAAATAAAAAAATAATTTTAAATTTAAAAATAAAAAAATTATGGAGAATTATGGTTGATGGTGGAGAATAAAAGAGGATGGCAATGGTAGTGGATAAGGTCCAATACTAAAAATTGGTATTGTTTTAACATTTGGCTTATATGTTTTGATATAGGCCGTGTCATACCAAAATGGAAAATAACATGGTAGCCCTCAGAAGAAACTGACAAGCAATTCTGGAGAGTCAGTGCCAGCAGTGGAGAACGTTGTGATGAACTCTCCTAGATATGGAGGACCAGCAATATTTATCACCCACAATCAGTTGATTGAATTGTGTTTGTTGATCCATTTATTGATTTTGATGATTAATAAAGGAATTGAGTATATTTATTTGATTACTAATGGATTTTATAAGTGTTTCAGGACTTAAATTTATTTGATCAATTTAAAGGAATTAAGAAATGAATTTTGAATCAAATACAAATCAGAGATTTCAAAGTTTCAGAGCTTGGAGTCGACACCTAGAAAGTCTGGAGCCGACCCCATGGCCAATTCAATTTTAATCTGATTTTTGATACAATCGGAGCCGACACCTAGAGTTTCGGAGCCGACACCTAGAGTTTCGGAGTCGACACTTACAGTGTCTGGAGCCGACTCCGATGCGGGGACAGAACGTTGATTTTTTGAGCATCCTGGAGCCGACACCTACAGTTTTCGGGAGCCGACACCTGACGATGGCGAGCCGACACTTACTTTTTCGGAGCCGACTCCTCAACGAACTCAAAAATTTCTATTTTTGGTAAAACGATCTGGAGCCGACACCTGAAAAGTTGGAGCCGACTCCAACCTGACTGGGAAAAAATTTAAAATGCCAGATCAGCTCTAACGGTAATATTTCATTTTACCTAATTTCTAACGGATATATTTTTTTCCAGGTACACTCCAACGGCTAGTTTCATCCCAAAAATGGATTGAAGAAAATCTATAAAAAGGGAAAAAAACCCGTTTGAAAAAGAGAAAAAAAGAAAAAGAGAACGGAAAAGAGAAATATTCAAATCAAAAATCCGAAAAACCCTGAGCCTGAAATCCAAGAGAAAATCCTTCAAACTCAAATCCTTCCACTCCAAAAAGCTCAAAGAGGAATCCAAGGCGTTCAAATCAAAAATCAGTGGATTTCCAAATTGAAGAAAAAGCTCCGTTTCTTCCATTTTCAATCTTCTCAACTGCAACGACTGTGAGGAATTAAAGCTGAGGCTTGATTCATCATTCCAAAGGGAGAAGAGGAAAAGAAGAAAAGAAGAAAAGCTCAAAGCCAAACAACTTCAAATCAGGCTTTTCTAAACTTGTTTTTTTATTCTTGAATATTTGCTCATTAAGGAGCTGTGTATCTTTGAAAAACTATATTCTTCTTGTTTGTGCCTAGTTCAATCAAGGGGATTGAACTAGTGGAGGTTGTTAACCTCGGGTCAAGCTAGAATAGCTTGAGTTTAGGGTTGTGTGCTGGTGAGCCCAAAAAACGCTGGGTTCGTTGTGATCCCGGGTAAAACAACAAGTTTGGGTTGTGAGCTTGTAAAAACTCGGCTGTAATCGAGGAGATTATAGTGTGGACCCAAGTGGATCTTGGGAGTGGACGTAGGTGTTGGATACACCGAACCACTATAAAATCTTTGTGTTTGCCGTGCTTCTATTGTCTCTATCTCTATCTCTATCTCATTGATTGTGCTTTATATTTGCATTGCATTTACTTTCATTCATCTTAAGCAAACAATTTTTCAAAAGGTAAATTTTTAAAGAACCCAATTCACCCCCCCCCCCCCTCTTGGGCTGTCATCTGGGCCAACAGTGTTTTATAAAGGTACCTCTAGGTTTAATATATTGTGTTTTTAAACTCTTGCCTTGTGAAGTCTTTCTGCTTTAGAGTACTTGGATTTGGATCTTTTTTGTGTTGTTATGGGTATCTCTAAGAATTGTTTCAATATTTCTTTTGTTGTATTTGGAAATTGTAATGTCATTGAAAGAGTTTCAGAAGTTTGTTATGTCAGTACTCATTTTGTTATTTAAATATTTTCTTGAAAGAATATTAGGCAGGCATGCATTTTTTTGAAGTAACATATTTTGATATTGAGTGCACTTATTAGCTTGATCCTTACGTATGTGAAGTGTCGGCTGTGAATCATGACATGGAGGGCATTTCTAAATGCAACCATTGTGAAGCATCACAGTTTTACACTCTATGAAAGCTGAGGGCCATGATGTTAGGCACACTCATAGCATTTCCTGAATTGGATGCATGCAAATTGTAATAGTCAGGAAATAACAGCTGATATGCCTTCCTGAGCCAACTCGATCTATATCCCTATATCTGGCAAATGGATTATGCTGCTAAGCATGACACATTTTCATTTACCAATTGTTTGGTTTGAGGGGAAGGCCTGGTTACGCAAGATTCTTATATTTCTTATTTTCTTGCTTCTATTGGTACTTCTCACTGAATAATGAATTGCCTTAAAAGTCTTATCATAGAAGTTATATTTTGATAATTATTTGCTGCATTGGATATTTGCATATATTGCTTTTTGGCAGTTGCAGAGTCGTTGAAAAAGTTTCAGAAGTTTGTTATGTTTACAGTCATTTTGTTGTTTAATTGTTTACTTAGGAGAAGATTAGGCATGAGACAAGCATTCTAAAATGTTGTAAGTTTCCTATTCGTTGTCATATATTAAATTTTCAGTCAGGTGAGTTCTTTCTTGTATTTCTTGTTGAATTCGATGAATAATAACAAACTCCACAAAATTGATATAGAAGAAAATTTATTGTGAGCTTCTTTCATTTTATAAGAATAAGTGTGTGGAAGAAAGATTATGTTTTTGTTTTACAGGTGTGGATTTGATAAGTGGAGATGATCTCACAAATGCCTGCCGAGATGCTTCGCTGAATGGCATGAGGCGAAAAATTGCAGCCAAGACGAGGGATGAGATCAAGAACATGTACAAGGATGAGATCTCAAATGATCCTGTGGCCATGTGCGACTTTGAAGAAGCTTTGAGCAAGGTCCAGAGAAGTGTTTCTGCTGCTGATATTGAGCGCCATGAGAAGTGGTTTGCAGAGTTTGGCTCAGCTTGAGTCCAGGTTGATCCATGGACCTTTTGCTGTTCGACTATATTTTTCTCTATCATTTTCTGGGCTTTGTATCATTGAAACTATGCTTTTGTACTAGTGTAAATTAATGACGCTTGAATCTATTATATCAAAGTGACTGAAGGTGCCTAGTGAAACTATTCGAAATTATTGGCTGAGTGAATTTGCTTTTTCAGTCATATATCACATGAGACGCAGGCCTTTCATTGTACATGCATATATAAACACATACATATTTCATGCTTTGTTTCATGAATGGACTTTATCATTTGTACTTGTATTTTATGGGGAACATTTCGTACGCCGGTCCAAATTAGAAGGCAGGTACATGGATATTTAAAAAAAAAATCCAACCCAGCACGTAATTATTAAGATATAAGTAACTATATAAACTTTTTTTACATTTTTTTATTATGAAATTTAAAATTAAATTTATTTATTTTAAATAAAAATAAAATAAAATAAATCAATATGTTAAATTTTAATAAATTAATTGATTAAACCTATAGATTAGAAAAGGATGAGACTCTATTTTCAAAACATAAAGATTGTTATTAAAAAATTAAAATAAAATAAAAGTCTCATAAATAGTATCCTTTGTGGTACATACTTAAATAATATTTAAAAGTTATGCATGATATAAAAAAAAGTAGTTAATTTTTTTTATCTCAACTATTTTGGATATATAATATATAGTATCAAATATTATATACTCTTGAATGCTAATTATAAATTATTTTAATTTAATAATTATTTAAGTTTTATATGTGGTAAAAAATTTACATGTTTTTTCAATGCATAGAGATGTTGATGAATTTGCTGAGCCAAAGTCTTAATTTATATTTTATTTATTAATAAAAATAATTATTTAAGTAATGGCATTCAAAATTAAATTGATAAATCATTTAAAACTCTCACGGGATCAAGGGGTATGTTTGAGATTTTTTTAAAAAAATTCATATGTTCTAGTAAATATATGCTTATTCTCATGTTATTCAAACATCGTTTGAAATCACATTGCACTAATTACACTGAAATAATATGAAATATCATATTTTTATCCAAATAAAAATCTAAAATAGCAAGAAGAATATTATTTTTAAAAAAATTTGTATACCTGTTTTTAAAATAATTTTTAACATTCAAGCATTACCTAAACGCACCGTGAATGTATGATCACCAAACGCATCCCCGGATGTACCTGAACTCGAAGAACCTGGATCCGACGGGTGATACAGGGAATAAACTAGATCCGACGGGAGCGAACCTAGATTCTCTACCAGGGAAAAGCCAAGGAGGCAAGGACAGAGGTGCTAATTGTCAAACCAAGTCCTTGGTGGCTTCTCAGACTACTTTTCCTCAAGTCAAGAAAACACCAGGATCACTGTCACGGAAATTATGTGGGTGTTGCAACCGCGGCATTCTCTTCCGCACGCAAACAAATTAATAACACTGTCACGTTAATTTCATAGCACGAGCTTCTTTAAACGACGGTCGCATGGGGACAAATTCCTTAATCTAAAACCAATAGCGTCATCAGTTCAGAAAAGCTGGAGCCAGCTTTGCTGTCAGCGAAACACTTAAAAGGATTTAGCGATATAAAAAGAAAAAGAGGCAACTTTGTCATCTTCTCAAATTTTCCAGGCTCCCTGTCAGCTTGGTCACATGGATTCTTATTTATATTTTAACATGGACGTCGGTTTGTAGTATGTACACGACTCTCTCTCGCTCCGCTCCCTCTTTGGCATCTTATCCATTCAATCCCATCTCATCCTTGAGAGGGAGCAAGGAGAGGTGTGGAAGAGATGGAGACACCAAGCCTGGAGTCTCCCCTTCTCCCAGCTTCTGAGAGGAGAGGAGGGGAGATCTTAGATGAAGTTAAGAAACAGCTACGGTTGTCAGGGCCTTTGATAGCAACAAGCTTACTGCAGATGAGTCTACAGGTAATATCGGTGATGTTTGTTGGCCATCTTGGAGAGCTTGCTCTCTCCGGTGCCTCCATGGCCACTTCCTTTGCCGGGGTCACCGGTTTCAGCTTGTTGGTACGTGGTTTCTTCCTTTCTGTTCTCTAACTCGGTGTGGTTTGAGAAGTAATCATCTTAAATTAGTTCTGTCCTTGACTTGACAAACAGTTTTAATTTGTTTTTATATGTATATTGCTCGGCACGTACGGTTCCAATATCTTGGATTTGTCATCCTTTCAGATTTATACTGATATACGGTTCATGAGTTCAGTCTGTTCTGTCCTGTGCCTGGTAATCCTTCTTCAGACATTTTGTCCTCTTGTACCTCATATTTGCCTTTGGTTTTCTCCATGCCTCACGCTTCGTCATTTTTTTTTTTTTTTTTTTGGATTTTGTTCTTAATTGCATTCAGTGGCAGACTGTCGGTTAGATGTCAAATGAATTGATATTTAACTTACATTTTTTACTTTTATGATGGCAAATGGTAGAATAAAGGGAATTTAAGTAGAGTGTGCAAATTTGACCATTTGATATCCGTAAATCTGGCCACTTAATTTGGATGGAGTTTGTAGTATCCAAAAATAGTCCCACATCATTTGAAGTATTTATAACTCTATCGCCAATTAACTTTCAACTCAAATTTTTAGGATTATATAGTTTTGGTCTACTAACACATAATCAAAATAATCTTTTAAAATTTTAACCCAAACGGTAAAATCAAACAGGAGATTCAGGTAATTCTTCATATTAGGATCACCACACCATATTCACCATCTCTTCAGATTCTTATTACTTATTCTGAACCTCCTGTGATAATTACCTTCGTGACCTCACCACATGCATAGGCTTGGGCTTGATTGTGTTTAGCACTGCATCTTAAGTATCATCACAATAAACAAAAAAAAAATTACAAGATTAATATGTTTGAGTGCTGGTTTATATATTTTTATAAAATTGGTAGTCTGTATTGCCAGAGCTCTGCATTCCTCAAGACAGTGGCTACAATATGATAATCTTATTCTTTCTCTTATGTTCTGACTAGTTGGGAATGAGCAGTGCACTGGACACCTTGTGTGGACAAGCCTTCGGAGCAAAACAATACTACATGCTCGGTATACAAATGCAAAGGGCTATGCTAGTCCTTATGCTAGTTAGTATTCCACTGGCTGTTGTCTGGGCCTATACAGGTCAAATTCTTATGCTTTGTGGGCAAGAGACAGAGATAGCGACAGAAGCTGGATTATATGCTCGATGGATGATCCCGAGCCTTTTTGCATACGGCCTCCTTCAGTGCCATGTTAGATTCTTGCAGACTCAAAACATTGTCCTCCCAATGATGCTATGTTCTGGGTTTGCAGCATTGCTTCACATTCTCGTGTGTTGGATTCTAGTATTCAAGTCCGGCCTTGGCAGTAGAGGTGCTGCTTTGGCCAATGGTTTCTCTTACTGGATGAATGTATTGCTATTAGCACTTTTTGTCAAGCTATCCCCTGACTGCAAGAAGACTTGGACTGGCTTTTCAAAAGAAGCCTTGCATAACATCATCAGCTTCATTAGATTAGCTGTTCCATCAGCTGTAATGGTTTGGTGAGCAGAATTTTTTCTGTATTTGAATAACCTCTCCTACTAGAAGTTCTTTTACAGGAAGGCCTTGCTAAATCGTTATCATTGAGAAAGTTTTCTTTTCTTTTCTTTTTTCAAATTGCAATTACTCTCTTAACAGCTTGGAGTTCTGGTCATTTGAACTTCTTGTACTTCTTTCTGGTCTTCTTCCAAATCCAAAGCTGGAAACATCAGTGCTGTCAATAAGGTAAGCATAGGTTTTAATCTTTTGCAATTTCTTTTTCGTTGATGACATTGACTTATTAAATCCAGAATATTTATTAAATATCTGAGAGCAAATGAGATAGGCTCAAAATCAAGTAGTCACTGATAAAATATAGAATTTATCGATGAGCACATGTAGCGTTCTACTTCATAAACTTTCTAATATTCTGTACATAACTGCTAAAAAAATTTCATTTCCTCAGCCTCAACACTGCTGCTATGGTGTTCATGGTTCCTTTCGGCTTGGGTGCTGCAGTCAGGTATGTCGAGCCTAAATTTGGAATTCTATTCCCCATGTAGTATCAACTGTATCCTTGTTCTGATTTCCTGATAGCACACGCGTTTCAAATGAACTTGGGGCCGGGCGTCCGCAAGCTGCTCGGTTAGCGGTACATGTCGTGGTCCTCATGGCATTGCAGAAGGCTTGATTGTAGGATCCATCATGATCGGTGTGCGCAAACTCTGGGGGTACGCGTATAGCAATGAAGAGGAAGTAGTGAAATATGTGGCAGTTATGTTGCCAATTCTTGCAATCTCTAACTTGATGGATGGGATGCAATGCGTGCTCTCAGGTATATAAAATTTTCATTCAATTTATGTTTGGGGTCTTTTTCCTTAAATCCTGTCATTGGCTCCTTCAAGCATTATCGAGTAGTTTTTAGCACTTGTAGTTCAGTTCTATGTGATCTTAAACTTATGATAATTGGAGGAATGCTGGTAATTTGTAGGGGTTGCCAGAGGATGCGGTTGGCAGAAGATTGGTGCTGCTGTTAATCTTGGAGCTTATTACATTGTTGGCGTTCCTTCAGCTATTCTTCTAGCATTTGTCCTCCATGTTGGAGGAAAGGTGGGCTTTTTTAACTCCTCCTTTTTCGCCTTCTCTATTCTTATTGTGCTAATTGTGACACAAAAAATATTAATGGTCCAAATGTTCTCAGCTCAAACATGTATGTATGACAAATGGCAGGGTCTTTGGATGGGAATCATTTGTGGCTTAACAGTTCAAGTTTTGTTGCTTTCGACCGTTACTGTGTGCACCAACTGGGCAAAAGAAGTATGTTGATGAACCTATTATGGTGACAATGGTTTTTCTTCCAGCAAATTCTCATTACATATAAAATGCTTGCATGGTGATACTTTCATGATACGTCCTCCCACATTTAGTTTTGCACCAGCCACAAAATCTTAGCAGCAACCCTGGTATCAACTAATTGACACCTTTAACTTCAACCGAGCATCTTCAAATTCTACCCATATTCTAAATCTCTGTTTCAACTAAATTGAGCTATTGATTTTCAAACATCCATCTACTTTACACAAACCTGATCCCATAGAATTTCGTACTTCTACTCACCAAGCTAGAAGAAGACTAAGGTAGAAGACAATCTCTAAAGGTAGTGTTTGATAGAAAAAATATTATCCAAGGAGGTGAAGTCTTTTAGGTGTAAATATCTAGATATCCACTTAGCAGTCGGATAACTTCAATTCATGAATAAATCTAACTATATCCCTTTGTCTTGCTATCTAGCTGATCCTCTATTTTGGGTTGAAGAGTAACTTTTTTGATGTCTGCTATTGCTCTGCAGAGTCATTTTAGTTACATAATTCTAACTAGTTTTATCTTGCTTTGTATTCTCTTTTTGGGTGCAATAAAAACATTTTGATGCCTGCTTTGCTCTTCACTTCCTCGGCAGCTACATCGATTTAAAAAAAGGAATTGTGTTATTTTCTCTCAGTTACCAGTAAAAATAAAAAGGAAAAATATGAATTTCCATGTTGTGTTAAAGGGTTGCGTCGAAAAAGGAATTCCATTGTATTTTTATTACAACTTAGTCTTTATCTTGTCACAAGTCTGTATTTAAGTTTTCTCACAATAATAATAATAATAAACATTCTGCATGTGGAATCAATTGTTGCCACCTAACATCATCTCATGTTGTTTTCAGGCAAGGAAAGCTAAAGAGAGAGTGTACAACTCCACCTTTCCCATTGACATGGCGGCATGATGCAACATGTCGCATCATATTCTGGATGTATGATCATGCCATCGAATAAAGTTGTACTCTTTTTTAGAAATTCTGTCACCAATTAATATATATTTGATGAAAATAAAAGACTTCTCGTCCGGGCTTTTCAGTCCATAAAGAGAAGATAACGAAAGGAAAAGTTTTGTTACATTATTTTTTGTGCAGCATGCACGTATTGATCATACGAATTGATCATTCCTATATGCTAATATACATGCAATGATCTAATAAATCTTACAATGTACCGCATGTGTATTGACATACATAAATAATTAATTCTTATGATCAATAAACATTTACTGTACCAAAAAAATAATGTACCAAAAAGCATTCTCCATCCAACATGGGCGCTTGCAGTGCGTTTGAGAACCGCCATGGATGCTGGGACCCAGGCCAATTATTTGAACAAAAGGCCCTACTTCACTTAGATAATTAAAAATAAAAAAAATCCATTTATTGTTTACTGTCATATAACTGAGCCTTGAGTAATAATTATTTGATGAAAATTCGTCGGATTCACCTCCAAAAAAATTTATTTGAGTGAGAATAAGTGCATAAGAGATTTGGTGGTTTTTATTGCTGCTTGCTCCTTGACGCTTCCCTCAGGCCCAAACACATTCTCGCACCAACCACCATTTGGTGGAGCCGGCATATAAGGGCAACAATGAGGACAGATAAAGCAACTAGCAATGAAAAGTCCTTTTGTAGGAAGAAAAAATTGTTGTGCATATAGGAGATGCACTATGTGAAAGAATAAAATTATTTTTAATATGTACGGTTACACGTGCATAGTTAATCACACTGTACGCGATGTGCACGACTTGCATCACACACGATACACAAAGATCTTTTCTTATAGAAACTACTTTTTTGTAATGCGATTTGGAAGTGATAATAAGAATGTTTGTGGGCCACTTTGGGGAGCTACTTTCACGCTCGTGTCTCTCTTAGTATTTTCTTCACTTTGATCATTAGTTTTTGCCTCAGTATATAGAATTCTTTATCTTAGAAGATTTTGATTTTAGAAGATTTTGATTTTATCTATCATAATATTAGATTTATTCTATCCATTTATTAAAAAGAAGACTCAAGTGCCCTTCTTTGATCAATAATCTTCCTTGGGAAAGTTATAATAGATGTACCACAACATGTTATAGGCTATGACTCCTTTAGTCTCCAAAAAGAGAGCTTTTCAATATTTTAACTTTTGTTTGTATTTTTATGATAATTATCAAAATATATATTTGAGGAAGAGTATTACTGTCATTTATGGTTCTATGACATGAATTGTAATAGAAATGGCTTCTATTCATTTTCAATATTCTTTAAGAAATTTATTGGAATTTATCCATCTTGTAACTTCTAGCCAATAAAACTCATTATGTCCTTGCCAATCAATCGATCTAACTCGATGTGCATAAAATTAGAAAAAGATTAAGTCCCTGAAGCATTACTTTCCTTTAGAAGGTTTCATCTTTTATAGATTTTTTTTAATATAATTTTAAATCCTTTTTTCTTGTGCTTTAATTTTAAATCTTGTGACTTTGAGTTCATTAGTTCACATGTGCGGTGCATCAAATATGAGATTGTTTTAATTTATTTGTTGATTTATAAATTAATATATTATATAATTAAATTTGAGCTAAAGAATGAACAGATAAAATTAGCTTATAGGTGGTTGAATAGCCAACTTGGGTTTAAAAATTAAATAACAAAAGCATCCAGTAGATGCGCTTGATGTCAACAATTTGATCAACTGAAGAAAGAGAAAAAAGTCGAACAATGCCTCAAACAAGAGCTCACATTCTAGCTCATTCTGCTTGTATTCCCTAAAATCGATCACCATCCCACAAAGACATATTAATTTATTTCAGGTAGAGGAAAGAACAAAAAACAATGCACACCAATTTGCTAGGTTTCTTACACAATTCCCCAAACTTTGATTAGGCCATCCTCGTCCCCTCATAGCCTGACTTTATAAAAAGGACCTCACGAGATATTAACCATCACTACTTTGACAAAAAATAATTATCATAACTAATAATTAATATAAATATATGATTGTTTATCATTTTATTTTACTATCTTTTCTTCTCACCAATTATAGTACAAACTCCTTTTTTTTTAATGCAAGTTTTAATCTTTTTCGACAAGCTATCCCAAGTTTAAAAAATTTGACAAATATTAGAAGCATAAAACATCTCAAAAACAATTAAAAAAGTATTTTTTTAATCTGATATCAAACCTTTTTTTTCATAAACCAGTATTCTTGTATTATCTCTCTAAGTTTCAAAAACTCATCCAAATCAAAGAACATTTTTTCTTGCTATTCAAATAATTATTCTACCCTATATTCAATAATCATTGACTATAATCTTCGTTCGCTCTACTCATATGCCTCTAAAAAACCTTGTAACTTGCTAATCATATGATTTTGATATCTCTTATATTTTTTCAATAATTATCACCATATATTAATTTATATCGCTTTTTTTTTTCAGTAACCTTTTCATTTTGAATATCTTCATGGCTTTCGTACCATTAACAAGTTTTTATGTTCAAACAAGATCCTATTGATTATATACCATTTTCATGGCGGTGAGTCCCCCAGGATCAGCGCCAATGCCGTGGACCCAACTTGTTATTCAATCAAGAATCCCTGATCCAATCTTTCATCACCATCTAGAATGGCTTCTTGTTTTCTCGCGTGCGCGTTCTTTCAAACCGTCCAAGTGGGACGACGACTTAACTAGGCCTTTTGTTGCGAGCGGGTTATGAGCCCTCTATTTAACCGCTTTAACTAATCTCGTCCATTCATCCGTGGCGTCGCTTCTTGGATTTTTTTTTTTTCGTCTAAATTTATTTCCACCGGAGATATTCACTAACTACCATCACAAACAGGCGCTTCTTAATTTTTTTTTTATAAATTTATATTCAGACATTTTAAAATAGACGAATGGGATTCGTCCGTCAAATTTCTTTTTGCAAGCAGAAGCCAACTTAAATACATAAATTCATGCATAAATATCTTGTGGACATCTAAATCGATGTATATACTGCCAATCGTAGGTGCCTAAAAACGATGTTGAAACCTGCATGAGTATAAGCAAAGAAGAAGGTTTTTAATGCATGGCGCCATATATAATGGTAATTTAAATATAAATACTATATAAAAAAATAAGAATATTATAAGATAAAATGGTTAATTTAAGTTTATTTTAAAAATGAGAAAAAAATATGATATCTAATCCCTAATGAATGGATACGAATTAAATTGACAGATTCTTCAAATGCCTTGTAAGGGGATGAAGGTGGAATTACGTTTAGATCAAGGACCTGTTTTTTTTTTTTTTTTTTGTACAAACAGGTGATCACTAGTTTAGTGCAAGTTAGCCTAAATAGCATGAATACAAATTTGCTTCAAAGGATAAAGGCAGGAGTCACTCAATCTCCAAGACCATGCGCCGGCATGCTGGCCATAAAAGTAGCTACTCAATCCGTCGTCGAATTAGCTTCTGATAAATATGACGGATCTGGGCACTATCAACCTCTCGCAACATAGCCCAAATGTTCCTAAGGATCGAATTAATATGATCAAAAGGGCAATTATCCTTCTTCAGCCAGAAGATGACCGACTTGGGATTTTTTAATGAAAGGCTCTGACTTTTAGTGTGCTCACACTAATCTCTAGCCGGGGACGGGGTCTTCATTGCTCCGCACACCCTACCACATGTTTAAAAAAATTTTTAAAAAAAAAAGGGAAAAAAAAAGGGAATCTTTCTTATTTTTTATTTTTATTTATTTTTTTTCCTTTACTTTCTTTCTCTAACTTTTAGTATGCTCACACTAATCTCTAGCAATTTATTCTCTCTCTAACTCTCTCTACCATATTCTTTCTCTGGTGCACTTTATCACACTTTATTCCTAGTATATAATTTTTATTAATAACGTATTTCGATTTATAGTGTGGTTCTGAAAAGATGTAGCCTAAACCTCTTCCCGGCCACTAATAAAGTAAGGATCTGACCCCCTTTTATTGTTATTTAATTAATAAATTACATATTGTTTAATTAAAAGGCTGCCTATTGTTAATAGGTTGTATGTTATTTAATTAATAGGCTGCATGTTATTTAATTAATAGACTGCATATTATTTAATTAATAAATTGTATATTAAATTAATAGGCTGCATATAAATTAGGATTAGCATCCAGTTTAAAAGGTTAATTTTAAAAATTAGAAAGTTTGAAATTAAGATTTAATTGTTTAAGAAATTGCAAGTGAGCTAACTTTCAGACCTTATTAGCATAGAATTAAATTGGTTATAATATGCTCTATTGCAGATTGAGCTAACATTCTTAATTTATTTTTTATGATCCATTAATTATTATTATTATTATTATTATTATTATTATTATTATTATTATTATTATTATTATATCTAAGTTATGAAAAATTTAGAGCTAGGATGAAAGAAATGAATTAATTTTTTTTTAAAAAAGTATATTAGTTGGAATTAAGAAATTATGGATTATCATTGTAATTAATAAGAGTGCTAATTTTTAAGTGTGGTTTTGCTAATTAACTTTAGTGTATCGAAAGCGCTAGGTGGGTTGCGGTTAGGTTGGTGTTTTTTTTTTTTTTTTGGTACTCCAATGAAGGTAAGGATCCCCTTAATACATTCATCTGCATAACTATGGTTGTTTTCATGTATGCGATGTGGCATAATTATGATATATTTTTAAAATTAAATATATTTAACCTTCATAAGTGTAACATATTTATTGCATTATATTATTTTTAAAAATAAAAAGGTATAGATAAATAAAATTCAAGCATTGAATCAATGATCTGATGTTGCCTAACCATAGGTAACACTACAGGATGAAGTGTGGCGTTGCCTAACCACATGCTAAAGCATGACATTCCTCCTCCCGGGCTAGAGCGCAGTTGTTCAATAATAGTAAAAGTACCATATCAGATCTAACCATGTTAATAACCATAATAATAATTATTAATAATGTTGAGAAAGATGTGTATTCTAGTAACATATGGCATGAAATACTAGTAATACTATTTGGAACTGTGATTGTGTACATGAGACTAATATTTGATGACCCATGATTAAGTAGTATTGACGAGGTTATTGCATAACAATTTAAATGATAGTATCTACATAATTTATCAAATCTATTTTTCATTATTACCATTATTATTAGTATTACTGTTGTTGTGGTTGTTACTGGTGTATTTGTATGGAAATACTTATTGAACTATGAGCCCATATTATTATTTCTCGTATCTTTTCAGGATTCTAGGATGCTTAGCTTTATGGATTGATTTGAGATTTTTGGAGTAAGTTTTAGTTAGCTTTATTCTTGATACCAGTTGTATCTAAACCTTGTGGACATGATTATTGGAGTAAGTGCCCGTGTTTTTTATTATTAATTGATTGAGTTGGATCTTTAAGCCTTGCATACTTTATACGGGCTTACTTAGGAAAGTATAAGGGGCTGTTGCGAAGTCCTGATCGATGGGTTTAAGGTATGACATTAATATTACAAGTATTATAAGAAATTAATTAACTTTTTTTTGAATGAAATATATGACACAATAATATTAGCATCAAAATGTAATGCCTTTGCCTCTGCCCCTGTCTCTGCCTTTGCCTGGGGCAACAGTAATTTCTTCATCCATATAAAACCAGACGAAGAAAGGATTCCTGGTACCAAGGTCCCTTTCTCTCCTCCGGGACTAATTTTCAGAACCAACTGAATCCAAATTGATCTTACTAGATCTATCCAAATCCATCAATCATTTAGCCTTAATGGATAACAATTTCAGTCCTGCACCTTAATCATAAAGTTAATCATAAAGTCAAACAAATTATTTGTAGGTCATCAAGCAAACATGCACCTATAATCACATTTTTCATGAACAGTAATATGAAGTGAAGCTCCTAACTGTACGTAAGTGCACTCCTAGTGATCCCACCCATTCTAGCATCTCTCAAAACCTTTTATATCAAATATTCACTTGTAGGTAGAGAGAAACAAGACTTCTTGAAATCATGAGAATAAAGGAGGTCACAAGTAAATGAGCAATATACACTGGACCAAGTCTTGATGGCATCTAAAGATCAATCATGGTAAGGAATCGTTCTAATAAGCCTCTTAATATCCATTATAGCCATAAGTTTTTTATTAAAAAAAAAAGTAGAAAGCAAGGAGGTTCAATGAAAAATGATGCAAGTCTTTAAGGCTGTTGTCATGTCTCATGAGTCCATTTTCATGTAGGAAATTAATTAGATCATAGGCTTTGTGATCCTTGTAAGGTTGAGGGCTTTTATGGTTGAATCAAATATACTTCTTCATCCTTGGTTTCTTTGCAGCATCTTTGGTGAATGTTGAGTTTGGGATACAATATTTTATGGCTCCTATGATAAATTTTTCTTCGCCCTCATGCTTTTCTTCTTCACCTCAGGCTCAAAAAATAAATGTCTAAGCATCACCTGATCTTATTTTTCTTCTTAAACCAAAGAAATTAATTTTTTGACCACTAGCAGTTCTGCTGCCATCTGTGTCATTGTAACGTATGGCTAGGGCTCTCCATCTTGACACTCCCATAAGCCCTAGCTCTGCTAGCTAGTCGTATGTCCAATGCCAAAAGGATCTAGACTAGGATCAAAAAATCATAGCGATAAATCAAGTTATGTTATTTGATTCTATGTTTTTGCCCCTAAATTAATATATACGATTAAAAAAGATTGCATCTCATGGCATGATGATGCCCCTGCACGTAATTATAAATTAGGAATCGACTTTGCGGGGAGTGGATTAAATGAGGAGGGTACGGAGGAGGAAAAAAAAAAAAAAAGGTAAAGATGGATATAAACATATTAATGTGCCTTTTTTTCCCTTTGGTCAAAGATCAAAAATCGTATGTAATATGGATAGAATTAAAAGCGATATTTAATGCCGGTAGGCCATCTTATTTGAAAAAGGCAATTCTTTAAATCTAATAAAATAAAATAAAATCTCTGGAAGTAAAAAATGATATTTCTTTCAATTGAATTTGCCAAATTGCCTCTCCAAATAGTTGGTTTACTCATATTAAATACTATTTTTATATCTAATCAAAAAAAGAAAATAATAATTGTTTCATTACATGCTTAATCTAAAAAAGAAAATAATAATTGCTTCATTACATGCTACACTTATGCTTCCATGTTCTGTGGCTTTCTACCTCTCCTCCTCCCACCGTATTGTCAATATTGATGTCGATGCCTACCCCTTCGTCATCCTCCTCTTTCACTTTCTTTGCTCCCGTTCTACAACTTCTTTCAAAGGCATGATCTATCAATGAGGCCTTGTTTTCTTTGCCCAAAGACTAAAAAATGATATTCAATATGATAAATCTAAAAATAATATTTAATATGAGCAAGCCAACTCATTTAAACAGCCAATTCAGCAAATATAATTGAAATGACGTGTAATGAAAATATTGATGTTTAGCCCATTATTTCCCTATTATTTTTCCATACATCTAAATGAACTGCAATCTCTTTTTCACTAATTTTCAATCTAGTTTTTTTTTTTTTTTTTCTTTTGGAGGTGAACATTACATATTTTTGGCAAAAATTAATACTCAAGGCTTAGCTACAAGGTGATAAACCAAACCACATTTTTTTCTTATTATCTTAATGAGGTAGGGCCTTCGTGTCCTATTAATGAGACTCTTCCTAGCATCCACAGCGGTTCTAAAGGAAAATAATTTTTTTTTCTAATTAGATTTGCCAAATTGCCTCTTCAAATGAGTTAAATACTATGTTTAGGTTTATTCATACTAAATATCAATTTTTTAGTATTTGATTAAAGAAAAAGGTTCACCAACAAGCCATACCTCTACATTTGGAAGAGGTCGAAGAAGTAGAGGGAAGAGTAGGAGTGGAGGAAAGGTCAGAAATGGTGGCAAGCTGCAGCATCCATGAGCCTATTTTGTTACAAGAAAGCAGACAGACAAGGTCCACACCAACTTGGACCACCACAATCCAAAAGGAATTCAATTGGTACTTGTCCATCTTCCTTAATTGGTTATAAACCATATAACCAACTCTCAATTTTTTGATATATGACTATTAGAAGGGGCATCATAATCTATCCCTTACAGAGGTGACGTCCTCATCGCCAGGGGCATACGATCGCAACCATTAGGCAGACATGATTTTAGAGATGGGCCCCATAGGTTCAAGAGGTGGCTTTCATCCCCCATGGATATAGCACTTTGCCCTGTGTAGTACTTAGCTTATGCACTTTCGACTGGTGCATGACTCTGATACTATATTGTAACGATTCGGGCTCCGGGCTTGCAGTACCCATGAACCCGTTTCGTTACAAGAAAGTAAGGCAGATAAGATCCATACCAACTTGTGCTATCACAGTCCAAAAGAAATCCAATTGGTACTTGTCCATCTTTCTTAACTGGTTATAAACCATATAACCAACTCCCAATTTTTTGATATGAAACTATTGGGAGGGGCATCACAGGTCCAACATCAAAGGATGACAGGATGGGAGTGAAGAGAGTGAAAGAGATGGACAGCAAGGTGGGAGGAGGAAACGTTGGAGGGGCAAAAGGATTATAAGAGCAAAGGCATATTGTCTCATGAGGCTTTTTTTTTAGGGGGGTGGGACGGGAAGGGAAGGTGTTTTAAACCTAAAGTGGTTTGAATATGGATAAATCAAGCTCGTTTAAGGAAGAAATTCAATGGATTTAATTAATAAAATATTATTCTTAAAATATTAATCTTTTTTTTTTTTATTATAACCTTCACTCAACTTACTAGGGATATTATTAAGATTGCCTTCCTATTATTCTAGAGGAGAATTCAATGGATTTCATTAATAGAAATATCATTTCTCAAACATCAGCCTCCTTTTTTACCATTACACCCTCTACTCAACTTACCAAGGATTTTATTAAGATTGTGTTCCTGTTATTGTATTATCCCTCTCCGCTTCCTCTCTCCTTTTTTTTTTTCTCTCTCTCTCTCACTTTGCTAAGAGTTTTGAGGGGGGTGGATGGGGGATCGCAGCATAGCGATGAGAAAAACAATGATAGTGGGAGAATTGAGGAAGCAACTATCATTAGCAGGGCCTCTTATAGGGACGACTCTGATGCAATATGTTCTCCAAGTGATAGCAGCGATGTTTGTGGGCCATCTGGGAGAGCTACCTCTCTCTGGCGCCGCTCTTGGTGCTTCCTTTGCTTCGGTTACTGGTTTTTGCCTCATGGTATATATAATTTTCTCTGTCTTAAAGGATTTCTATTTTAACTATTGTAGCATTAGGTTTGTTCTATCGATTGATCAAAAAAGTGTCTCATGCATACTTCTTTGATCAATGAATGTTCTTTGGGGAATTCTTATTTGAACTATACATATCACAACATTTCAAGAACTAAGACTCCTTCAGTTTCTCCATTAAAAAAAAAAAAATAATATTCTAGCTTTTTTATTCTAATTATTATTGTTAAATATATATTTGAGGTAGAGTGCCATATATGGATTTGTGAGATGTATTGCCATAGAAATGGCTTCTCTTGGTTTTTCTATAATCTTTGAGGATTTTGTTGAAATTTATCTACCAAATGACTTCTCTTTAATAAGATTCATTGTATCTTTGCCAATTAATCAATCTAAGTTGATGTGCATAAATTTAGGCTACCATTATTCAAAAATACCTGTAACAAGATTAGGTCCATAGCGTACTACTTTAGATACTAGTTACGGCCATAATTTTTAATCTCCTCTAAGATTTTGTGCGAGCTAGTCCCCTGAAGATTTTACTTTCTTGATCCAAGTATGGTGCTCTGTCTTTCAAATTTGATCTATTATATAATTTGATTATAACTATAGTGGATGATGCAGGGGGCGGGTCCAAGGCCAGTTCGATCGTTATAGTTTTGAAGCCCCATCAACCTTGTCTAACTTTAATTCATCGATCCCTTCCTGTCTTGATTCTACAGTATTATAACCTAAGTGGCGTGCTAGTTCGATACCTTGAGCGGCCAAGCCTTCGGAGTGCCCGCGATACCTTGTGTGGGGTCAATGCTAACCATTCGGAGCAAAGTGCCCTTGTTATATGGTGGGCAGTCACATGCAGGCAGCCATCCTTGTTATTTTGGTTGCGTGCATTCCCGTTGCAGTCATGTGGAACTTCGCCAGCAATATTCTTCTAGGACTGAAGCAGGACCCAGAGATAGCAAGGGAAGCTGGATTGTTTACTCGGTGGTTGATCCCAGCTCTTTTCGGGGATGGCCTCCTTCAGTGCCAGAGTAGGTTCCTACAAAGCCAGAACATCGTCGTCCCGCTGCTGCTGACCTCCGGGTTCACAGTTCTTATTCACGTTCTCATGTGCTGGCTTCTGGTGCTCAAGATCGGCCTCGGCAACAAAGGCGCGGCTTTGGCGATTGGTGTCAGCTTTTGGGCTAACCTGCTTCTACTGGCACTTTACATCAAGTTCTCCCCTGCCTGTAAAACAACCTGGACCGGCTTCTCAAGAGAGGCGTTGCATCACGTTTACACCTTCATTAAACTAGCTTTTCCCTCGGCTATGATGATTTGGTAAGCATAAATGATTCAGAGTCTCACACCCAATCAATATTGTGAATAAGTACTACAATACCATTACACCAAATATAAATATATTAAAAGTTTTATAAAAAGAAAATTTTAGGTAAGGAAAAGTTCGTTATATTAAAAGTTATTTAATACAGCTAGGCACAAAAGTGTGAAGAGAAAAAGAAGTTGATAGCATTAAAATTGTTGTTCTTTGAGCAGAAACAATATACAACTGATTTTAAGTGCTCTGTTGACTTGAGACAGCTTGGAGTTTTGGTCGTTTGAGGGCCTTGTGCTCCTTTCTGGGCTTTTACCGAATCCAAAGGTAGAAACATCAGTTCTAGCAATCTGGTGAGTGTGGAATTTCTTTAATCTATTTTAGAGGCATCATAGAAAATGATTGATTCAATCTCTACTGCTGATTACTTACGACTCAAATTTTAAAAAGACATCGATATTAAATGCATCTTTGAAACTAAAAAAGCATCACACGTCCTCAGCCTCAACATCGATACAATGGCATTCACGATCCCCAACGGTCTCAATAGCGCTATAAGGTAAGAACTAAGATGTGTTGATGATGGGTTTGAACGTGGTCGCTTTGATAATTTTTATGGCTTGCGATTGAGAACCTGGTGTGTTCTTTATTTGTCTTTGCAGCACGCGTGTATCGAATGAATTGGGTGCCGATCATCCAGGGGCTGCACGCTTGGCAGTATGGGTGATGATGTCCCTCGTAGTTTCAGAAGGTTTGGTAGTGGGAGCAGTGATCATTTTGGTGCGCAATGTTTTGGGAAAACTATACAGCAATGAACAGGATGTTGTGAAGTATGTGGGAGCTATGATGCCATTTCTCGCATTAACCCATCTGATCGATGGAGCTCAAAGCGTGCTTTCAGGTAAGAACTTCCCAATTAGATGAAGTTGGTGGTCTAATTTTGTGGCATTTCTCTACTATACTACGTTGATATCTTTCAAGCATCCTAAAATGAAACTGGCTGCCCCTTTGGATGATGAGTCTTTAGGTGCTATCAGAGGATGTGGTAGGCAGAAAATTGGAGCTGTGATTAATCTTGGAGCATACTACATGGCGGGCATCCCCACCTCTGTTCTCTTAGCTTTCGTTGCTCATATGAAAGGGAAGGTGTGTCTTCTTCAATCTAGTTGTTGTTGTTGTTATTATTATTATTATTTCAACATTCAGTTAGATTCAGAAGATTGGGTGTGCATGATTTTCATGATTGTCGCAGTTTGTGATGAACAGGGGCTTTGGATTGGAATAATATGTGCTCTTTTTCTTCAATGCCTCTTGTTTGGATGCATTATAATATTTACCAACTGGGAGAAGGAAGTGAGTTTCTTTGCTGGACTAATTTTAGATGGAGATGGCTTACTTTTAGCTTGTTTCGAATTGAACAAGAATGCATGCATCAAACTAAGGGGGGGAAAAAAAAAATATTAAGAGAGAGAATTTTTAAAGTTGCATAATGTGCTGAAAGGTGAGGGGTGCTCATATGATGAAAATAAATGATGTTGAAACATAACCAGCTACCTCGTGATAGTCCAAGTTAATTTTTCTAAATATTTATTCCACAAATGGTTGGAATTCTATCAATATCCATTGCCCTCCTCCATTTCAATCCTCCTATAACTTTATTCTGCATTTTATTTTCATTAGCAGCATCTGAATTTGTTGTACATTTTTTCCTTTGCAGGCTAAAATAGCTAAAGAGAGGACGAATAGCAACATGATCCCCATCCCCATGGACACGGTTTCAACACCTAATTGACATTTAGTATACTAAGCATTTAGTTCTCCCTCTGTTTGTTTTGTTTTGTTTTTTTTTTTTTTTTTGGGAAGGCAGTTTTCTCTCATGGTCTATGAAACTCTTGTGACTTGTGACACGAGCAGAGCAAATTGCGCTGTGATATGGTTGATCCAACGCCGTCGGAATAAACGACAATGATAACAGCGACTGATGGAGGCTCTCTCAACACTCCCGAGACCCCTCTCGGTCTCGGGCCACATGAACAGTATCTCAACCCGAACAGTATCTCAACCCCCGAGACCCCCTCTTAGTCTCGAGCCACATGAACAGCGTCTCAACCCCCGAGACCCCCTCTCGGTCTCGGGCCACATGAACAGTATCTCAACCAAGGTTGTCAATTTTGTTTTGAATTGTGTTTCGGTTTAGCTTATAAAACGAAATATTTCGGTATCGGACCGTTTCGGTACTTCGTTTCGGAATATATATATATATATATATAAAAAATTTTATCATAATTCATATTCTTTATAAATAATAATAACAACATTAAAATAAAGAGTTTAAGTTTTTAAGAGTTTGAAATATATATATATATATATATATATATATAAAAAATTTATTCATAATTCATATTCTTCATAAATAATAATAATAATATAAATATAAAGAGTTTGAGTTTTTAAGAGATGCGACAGTGGGGATAGGGTAACTAGAATTTTTTTTGTTATTATATATATATATATATGAGGATAGGGTAACTAGGATTTTTTTTGATATTATATATATATATTAAAATGGTTCTAAAAGGTTTAATAATTCATAAATTGGTCTCCAAAACATATTTTACCGAAACGGCCGAAACATACCGAAATGGCCGAAAAATCTTCCGAAACGAAACCTAGTACTTATCTTTTCGGATAAGTTACCGAAACGAAACGTCTCAGCCGAAACGACCGAAACAGAACGAAATTGACAACTTTGATCTCAACCCCCGAGACCCCTCTTGGTCTCGGGCCACATGAACAGCGTCTCAGCCCCCGAGACCCCCTCTCAGTCTCAAGCCGTATGAACAGCATCTCAGCCCTCGAGACCCCCTCTCGGTCTAGGGCCGCATGAACAGCGTCTCAACCCCCGAGACCCCCTCTCGGTCTCGGGCCACATGAACAGTATCTCAGCCCCCGAGACCCCCTCTCGGTCTCGGGCCACATGAACAGTATCTCAGCGCCCGAGACCCCCTCTCGGTCTCGGGCCACATGAACAGCGTCTCAGCCCCCGAGACCCCCTCTCGGTCTCGGGCCACATGAACAGTATCTCAACCCCCAAGACCCCCTCTCGATATCGGGCCACATGAACAGTATCTCAACCCCCGAGACCTCCTCTCGGTCTCGAGCCGCATGAACAGCGTCTCAGCCCCCGAGACCCCCTCTCGGTCTCAGGCCGCATGAACAGCATCTCAGCCCCCGAGACCCCCTCTCGGTCTCGGGCCGCATGAACAGCGTCTCAGCCCGTGAGACCCCCTCTTGGTCTCGAGCCACATGAACAGCATCTCAACCCCCGAGACCCCCTCTCGGTCTCGGGCCACATGAACAGCGTCTCAACCCCCGAGACCCCCTCTTGGTATTGGGCTACATGAACAGTATCTCAACCCCCGAGACCCCCTCTCGGTCTCGGGCCGCATGAACAGCGTCTCAGCCCCCGAGACCCCTCTCGGTCTCGGGCCGCATGAACAGTATCTCAACCCTCGAGACCCCCTTTCGTTCTTGGGCCACATGAACAGTATCTCAACCCCCGAGACCCCCTCTCGGTCTCAGGCCACATGAACAGTACTTCGATCCCCGGCGCACGATCCGGCCCGCTCTGGGCCACCTAGCATGCCCACATGATCCGCCACACATCTGTAGCAGGGTGTGATCATGCCTCATAAAGGCATATGGTCCGTTGTATGTCTGTCATTGTGCGCGACCATACCCCATTGTAGCGTACGGTCCACCACCTGCCCGCTACTGTACGCGGTCATATCCAGCGGTGGCGCGCACTAGATATAGCCCCAGATGCAAGACACCTGTGAGGCAGTGCTGACCAATGATGTGGGACACCTCCAGCATGTACTGTGATAGTACAATCCGTCATTGTCAACCTCATATTTTGTCCGTTATCGAACTGGGCTCCTGGAAATCAGCAATCATCGGGAACAGAAGGGGGATCTTCGAACAGGTATAAAGTATACGCCCATGCCGTAAGTAGGGGATGAACTCTGGTTTTTCTAGCTCTCTTCCACTAGTTAAGCCCTAACTGTTTAGCTCCCTTCGGCTAAACAGTTCTCATCTATTCCCAAGTGACTGACTTGAGCGTCGGAGGGTCCCCACTGGAGCATCCGGTCTTTGGGGACTTTTCTTGCAGGAGTCCGGCGAGGAGGACGTTCGTTTCCCCAGCGCTTGAAGAAAGTGACTTGGCATCATCAGATTGGCGCACCAGGAAGGGGGAGAAAGAGACAGACACTGAACCAGCAATCTGCAACTCCTCTCTCTCCAAGCTCTTGAGTCATGGTGACAACCCGTGCGAAAGGGGGCTCTGTCAGTTGCGCTGGGGGGCTGCGCCAAGGAGCTGATCCACTGGCGGTTGCCCCCTCAGCTCTCCCGGCCGACGTCCCGGCACCGCCGCATCCTCAGGAGGCTAGACCTTCCACTCCTCTGGTCGACGTCCCTGCGCCTCCTCCCCATCAGCTCCAGGAAGACTGGTTCACCGCTCTAGCCACGCAAGTCCAATCCTTGGTGGCGGCGGTCCAAGGCCTGCAGTATCAGCAGGCAGCCCTACGGCAGCCGGAGCCATTTCCATTGGTTCCGGGCGTAGTGCAACCCAGCCAACATTCTTCCCGAAGGAGGTCACCAGTACCGGAAGCTCGCCACCGTCATGCTTCGCCCAAGGCTTATCGCCGGGAGGCCTCTAAGAGACCCTGATCACCTTCTCGCCACGCCAGTGTTTCTCCCAGGCGGCGACATGGGAGGGATGCGGAGCGCCCTCGTAGACATCTCTGTCACCTCCTCCCATCTTCAGAATCTTCAGGAGAAGGTTCTTTTGATGGCCGGATAGCCCGCCGGGCCGAGCGTCGACTCGAAAGTATAACCAGCGGTTAGAGGAACTCAGCCGCCGGATCACCCACCTGCCTGAGATAGATTATGACAGTCGGCCTCAGCTGTCCCACCGCATCATGGAAGAGCCCATCTCCACCCGGTTCCGCCTCCCCTAGCTGGATCCTTATGACGGGACTATAGATCTCCTGGACTACCTAGAAAGCTACAAGGTACTCATGCAGGTCCATGGGGCCACCGATTCACTCATGTGCATCGCCTTCCATGCCACCCTGAAGAAGGCTGCCGAGCCTGGTACTCTCACCTGCTGCCGCGGAGTATCGATTCCTTCCGTCAGTTGGAAAGAGCCTTTTTAGCCCATTTTGACGCCTGCCGGAAGATTCCAAGAGTAGCTGACAGCCTCTTCGCTCTCCAATAGAAGAGCGGCGAGTCATTGCGGGATTATGTCGCTCGGTTCAAGGAGGCGGCCCTGGAGGTTTACAATCTTGAAGATTCAGTAGCCACTTTGGCCCTGAAGCGAGGGCTCCGTCCGTCCTGCTTCGCGTACTCTCTAGATAAGAAGCCGCCCGGTTCTTATGCCAAACTTTTGACCCGGGTCCAGAAGTATATCTGCGCCGACGAGGATGATTCCTCCCGACGTGAGGCAAGTGGGAGCGACCTCAAGAAGCCGGCCTGCCCTGAGCCTGTTGAAGTTTGACCCCAGAAACCTGAACCTCCCCGCCGACCAGACAATCATCCCCGAGCTCTTGCACAGAGAGATGGACCCTACACTCCACTGCTCGCTGCTATATCGCACATCCTGCTCGAAATTGAGGGTGAGTCCTATCTTCAACGCCCACCTTCGATGAACCCAAAGATCCCCGCAACAAGAACCTTTAATGCCGATATTACCGGAACCATGGCCACGACACCGACGATTGTTGCCAGCTGAAGAAGGCGATAGAGGATCTTATCCAGCGTGGCCATCTGGGGAAGTTTGTTTGGAAGAACAACCCGGATACTCCTAGCCCGTCAGCGCCTCTGCTGCCGATGATCGACAACACTCCAACTGAGAAGATGGTGGTGATGATTTCCTGGGGACAAGTGGCCCGCCCAAGAGGCCGAGAGGGGGGGGAGTTAGATCCTGTAATTCCTTTCTTTAAGGAGGACATAGAGGGGGTGGTGAATAAAAATGATGATAACGTTGCTGTGTCTATGACGATCGCTAGGAATCCTGTAAAAAGAATTCTGGTTGATAACAGAAGCTCGGTGGATGTTTTGAATTATGATGCTTTTGTTCGCATGAACCTATCGCCCGACCTGCTCCGGCCCATCGTCACGCCCCTGATGGGGTTCACTAGGGACTCCGTGAAAGTCGAGGGGGAGGTCACTCTTCCTATCACAGCTGGCACGACCCCGCACCAAAGCACCGTCCTCATAAATTTCCTGGTGGTCCGAGTGCCCCTCGCCTATAATGCATTCCTCGGGAGACATGGGCTCAATCTTTTGGATGTTGTCATATCCACTAAACGACTCCTCATAAGGTTTCCTACCAGGAAGGGAGTCGGGGAGATGTGGGGGGAGCAGAACCTGCTCCCACTTTGCTATCATACGGCCCCTAGTCCGCAGGAGGCGGCACCTGCACCTGCATCGGAGACATTGGACCCCTGGGACCTGGAGAGAAGAGGGGAGCCGGCCGAGCACCTGCTTGCTTTCCCTCTCGGAGAGGACCTAATGAAGACAAGCTAGATGTGTGCGTGGCGCTGGCAGCCGTCACACTTTTGGACCAACTTGGCGGCGTCCTCTCTCATGGTGAGCCAGAAGTACCCTTGATGGAGGGCCTTCTTGGCCAGGGACCTACCCCCAGATGGTTCCCGCATATACGTTCATAAATTTCTCTAAGGATGTAGTCGGCATTGGTAGGTCCTACGCATTTGAGTAAGGGGTAGAGAACGATCTCCTGTACAGGCGTCCGTCCAGGAGGGTGAACTTGGAGGCTCTCCATTTGAGTAGCTTAGCTTCATTGCGATCAGCGGGGAGAGTGCCATCCGTGAGGTAGCGGATGTAAGCATCCATCCAGGTCGGCTCTTGGGTCAGCGGGAGGATTTCTTCTTTGTCTTCTATGCTGGGCCTCTCCAAGTGCTCAATGTAGGCGTCCCTCGTGATGTTGTCAGTGGAGGTGGCCAACCGAGAGAGGGTGTCGGCCTTGGCGTTCTCGCTCCGAGGGATGTAGCTGATGCTGAAATAGGCTAATGGGGAGACCAAGAGCCAAACCTTGCACAGGTACTGGGCCATGATGGGATCACATGCCTCGTACTCTCTGCTGATTTGTCCGAAGACAAGTTGTGAGTCAGTGAAAGCTCTGAGGCACCTTATTCCAAATTTTTGGGCTAGTCTCAACCCTGCCAGCAGGGCCTCATACTCGGCCTGATTGTTTGTGACTTCAAATAGGAACCGAAGGACGCACTCCACCTTCTCTCCGTCCGAGCCCGCGAGGATGAGGCCGGCACCGCTTCCTTGGGAGTTTGAAGTATTGTCCACATGGAGGATCCAAGACTCCCCACTATCATCCGACTCAGCGTTGGGCTGCTTCATGGGAATTTGCTCGGTCGGCTCCTTTGCCCAGGTGCATTTGACCAGGAAGTCGGCCAGGACTTGGGATTTCAGAGCCGGCCGAGCCTGGAAAGAGAGGTTGAACTCTCCCAACTTGATGGCTCACTTAGCTAGTCGGCTTGAGGTGTCTGGGCGAGCCAAGATGGCTCGGAGGGGCTGGGCCGTGAGCACCACGATGGGATGAGCTTGAAAATACGGGTGGAGACACCGAGCAGAGACGATCTGAGCGAAGATGATCTTTTCTGTCTTGGAGTATCTGACTTCTGCATCGTGAAGCACCTTGCTCACATAGTAGATAGGTCTCTGGGTCCCGTCGGCATCAAAATGCACCAGGATGGAACTAACAGGTTTCGGAGAGGTGGTGAGATAGAGAAAGAGACTCTCTTCGTCCTTTGGCTTCGACAGGAGTGGCAGGGAGGATAGGAACGCCTTCAAGCCATTGAAGGCCTTTTGACAACCATCCATCCACTCAAAGCTATTGGCCTTTTGCAGGGCTTTAAAGAAGGCCAGGCATCTTTTGGCTAACTTTGAGAGAAAATGACTTAGAGCCACCACCCTCCCCGTGAGCTGTTGCACTTCCTTCTTGCTAGACGGAGGCCTCATGTCGAGGATGGCGCTGACCTTCTCTAGGTTCGCCTCGATCCCTTGCTGAGTCACCATAAAGCCTAAGAACTTGCCTACCGTGACGCTGAAGGCACACTTCATAGTGTTCAACTTGACTTGAAAATGGCAGAGGTTGTTGAAAGTTTCCTCTAGGTTGGAGACGTGGTTGGAAGCACGAGTGCTCTTTGTCAACATGTTATCCACGTAGACTTCCATGTTTCGACCCAGTTGAACTTGGAACACTTTGTTCATCAACCTTTGATAGGTTGCCCCTGCATTCTTGAGGCCGAAGGGCATTACTTTATAGCAATAAATGCCTTTCTCTATCACGAAGGATGTGTGCTCCTCATCGCTCGGGTCCATCTTTATTTGATTGTACCCAGAGAAAGTGTTCATGAAGCTGAGAAGCTCGTGGCCGGAGGTAGAGTCCACCAGTTGGTCGATCCGGGGTAGAGGGAAGCTATCCTTTGGACATGCCTTGTTCAGGTCGGTGAAGTTAATGCAGATTCTTCAGCTCTCATTTGCCTTTCGTACCATGACCATGTTAGCTAGCCAGCTGAGATAGTGCGCTTCCCATATATGATCAGCGGCAAGCATCTTATTAACCTCCTCATCAATGGCTTTTTGCCGCTCGGGAGCAAAGCTCCTCTTCCTTTGGTGAACCGGTCGGTACTTTGAGTCAATATTGAGCTTATGGATGATTACCTCTAGAGGAATGTCGGGCATGTCAGATGCTGATCAGGCAAATATGTCCGAGTTGGCCTGTAGGAAAGTCAGGAGACGATCACAATCCTCTGGGGGGAGGAGTCCGCCAATGCGCACAGTCTTTGCCGGATCGTCCCCAAGGGAAAAAGTTAAGAGCCGCTCGGCCGGTTCTCCTCCTTTGCTGGACTCCCTGGGGTCAGGTGCTTCTGAGGCCAACTTGGCCTCCTGAGGACTTGAAACAGCATGGTAACAAGGCAGGACCGGACTGACCTTGCCCCACATCTCTCCGACTCCTCCGCTAGTGGAGAATTGCATGAGCAAACGTCGGGTGGAGATGACTGCATCCAACAGATTGAGGCCCGGGCGCCCGAGGATGGCATTGTACGCAAGAGGGACTCGCACGACCAAGAATTTCATGATGACTGTGCTCTGGCATGGCGGTGTCCCGGCCATCATAGGCAAAGAAATTTTGCCTTCGACCCTCACCGAATCTCCAATGAATCCGACTAGAGGGGCCGCCATGGACAGAAGAGAATCAAGGGATAATCTCATCCTAACAAATGCATCATAAGTAAGGATGTCAGCTGAGCTGCCACTATCAACTAATATCCTTTTTACATGGTGTTTGGCAATCGTCATGGAGACGACAACGCCTTCATTATTTACATTTTTAACAACTACCGACCTCCCCCCTCGGGAACTACATTGTCTGGCGCCTCCTTCCCTCTCGATCGCTTAGATGAAGAAGCTTCCCCCTAGGATATCATCCAAACCATCCGCTCCGTGGGGGTATTGTCGATGGCGGCCTGAACAGGCAGAGGCCCCATGAGAGCCGGCACTGGTGGGGGCGCCTTCTGGACATATTTCCCAAGGTAGCCCCGCTAGATGAGCTTCTCGATGGCGTGCTTCAAGTTATAGTAGTTGTCAGTATCGTGGCCGTAATCCCTGTAAAAACGATAATAACAGCTTTTGTCATGGAGGAGGCCCTTCTTCATAGGAGGTCACTGAAGGTAAGGCTCGCCCTCAATCTCAATGAGGATATGAGAGCGAGGGGCAAGGAGGGGCATGAGCTCGCTCTCCAGAGGGGCGATGCTCCGACGCCTGTGCTCCGATCGGCGGGGCGGCTCGGGCCGCCGGGGGCGAGAGGATCCGCTCAGCTCGAGACGAGCAGGCTTACGGCTGGACCCTCTTGTAGACTCTCGATGGGTGAGGTCAGCCTCATACGCGTGGATGTACTTCTGGGCTCGAAGGAGGAGGTCGAAGTAGGAGCCAGGAGGCTTCTTGTCTAAGGAGAAAGTAAAACGGGATGGGAGGAGTCCCCGCTTCAAGGCTAATGCCGCCACCGCATCGTCCAGATGGTAGACTTCAAGGGTGGCGGTTTTGAATTGGGACACGAAGTCCCGAAGTGACTCCCCTTCCTTCTGACGTACAGAAAAAAGGATGTCAGCGACCCTTGGGATCCTCCGGCAGGCATCGAAATGCACCAAAAAGGCCCTTTTCAGCTCCCGAAAAGAATCGATGCTGTGAGGGGATAGGTGCATGTGCCAAGCGCGAACGGCTTTCCGTAGAGTAGCGGGGAAAGCCTTGCATAGGAGGGCATCCACAGCACTTTGGACCTGCATCATAGCTTTGTAACTCTTGAGGTGGTCAAGAGAATCCATTGTACCATCGTATAGATCTATCTGAGGGAAACGAAATCTGGAGGGTACGGGCTCCTCCAGTATCCGATGGGTGTAAGGAGGATGAGTGTCATACTCCTCCTTCGGCTGGTGGTTAATCTTCATGGTGAGCTCGTCCAGCCGCCGGCGGTACTCATCCAGGCACTCCTCCGCCTAGCGGCTGATCACCGAGGTCCTCCTAGATGGCTCGAAGGATGATGAAGAAGAAGAAGATAGAGAAGGGCACGGGAGGTGAGATCTCTACTTTGGTTGCTCCTGGCATCATGGCTCCGGGGAAAGCTTGCTCAGGCCACAGTTGGGAGATCGTGGCCTCTTGAGGGGCTCATGACGGGCTTCCTGGGGGAAGCTTGGTGACGACCGGCCTCTCACTTGGGAGAGCCTTCCCTCGCAGACAGCTGACTGGCAGGGGAAGCGGTCTGATGCTGGGTCGCCACGGACTGCTGCTCCTGAAGTCCATGGACTATGGCGGTGAGGGCTTGGACTTGCTGGGTAAGGGCCATCAGCTAATCAGCTGGGGTAGCTACATCTGGTGGTGGGCAGGCGACGGGATCGGCAGTAGGAAGGTTAACTTCCTGCTGCCTAGCCGGTGGGGGATGCCCCCCAAGGTAACTGGTAGAAGCGTCTTGGGCCCGCGTCATCACCATTGCTTAATGAAGAAAAAGGAGGGAATGCCTACGAGCGAATATTATAGGGTACGCGCTCTCTTTCCTCCTACCTAGCGCGCCAATCTGATGACGCCCGATCACTGGTCTTGAGCGCGGGGAAGAATAATTCACTTGCTGGTGGGATCCTCGTCTAGCTGGACAACCTGCAAGAAGTCCCAAAACCGGAGGGGTGCTCCGGTGGGGACCCTCCGACGTCCAAGTGAGAAACTGAGGTCACAGCTGAGGAAGAGCTCGAGAGAGCTCTTTAGGGCAAAGAAGGCTCTGAGAGGTGGAGTTTCTCTGAGGTGAGAGAATAAGAGAGTGCTTGTATTCGCATACCTGAGTCTCTTATGGACTTACCCTTTTATAGACGGTTGAAACGTGCATGGGGGTTAACCACATGAAATTCTGTGAAGGAGAGATGTCTTCAGGACACGTGGGGGTTACGTGACTCTGGGTTGATCAGTAGGTCTTGTCCCATCGGAAAGGAAGAAACTAGTGGTTGGTGGGCCAGGTCCCATCAGTCAGCGAAACCAGTTGGTAGGTGGGCCCGGTCCAATCGATGGTGTGGCCAGGCGGTAGGCAGGCCTGGTGGTGTCAGTCTATGCAGGTCAGAGAGTTGATGGTTCCGGCAGGCGCGGGGCCGACCTGAAGAGGTCGGGGCCACCTCGGCTTGCTTAGAGATACCGGGCCGACAGGGCCGACCTGAAGAGATCGGGGCCGCTTCGGCTCACTTGGAGATGTCAGGGCCGACGGGGCCGACTTGAGGAGGTCGGAGCCGCCTCGGCTCGCTTGGAGATACTAGGGCCGACGGGGCCGACCTGAAGAAGTCGGGGCCGCCTCGGCTTGTCTGGAGATGCCGGGGCCGACGGAGCCGAACTGAGGAGGTCGGGGCCACCTCGGCTCGCTTGGAGATGCCGAGGCCGACGGGGCCGACCTGAGGAGGTCGGGGCCGTCTCGGCTCGCTTGGAGATGCCGGGGCCGACGGGACCGACCTGAAGAGGTCGGGGCTGCCTCGGCTCGCTTGGAGATGCCGAGGCCGATCGGGCCGACCTAGGGAGGTTGGGGCGGCCTCGGCTCGCTTGGAGATGTCGGGGCTGACCGGGCCGACCTGAGGAGGTCGGGGCCGCCTTGGCTCGCTTGGAGATGCCAAGGCCGACGGGGCCGACCTGAAGAGGTTGAGGCCGCCTTGGCTTACTTGGAGATGTCGGGGCCGACGGGGCCGACCTGAAGAGGTCGGGGCCGTCTCAGCTTACTTGGAGATGGTAATCCCGCTCAGCCTCCAACTCCCGAGCTCCCCTCGGCCTTATACGGCCTCGGACCAGCTTCCGCCTCGGCATCGGCCTCGAGCTACCGCCTCGGCCTCAGACTAGCTTCTGCCCCGGCGTCGGCCTCGAGCTGCCGCCTGACCTTGGACCAGCTTCCATCTCGGTCCACTGGGGTCGACATGTTCATGCCACGTAGTCGATTTTACCATGATTTCCTATGTGGCTTCATTAGCCACATCAAAATTAAAGTAAGTTTATGTTTGTTAGATTGTTGGAGCATTTAGGTATAGAGTTGCATGAAATTGTTTTGCAATGCAATGGTATACTAGCTTTACTAGGTTGACTCATACCTACAAACAAAACCATGGGCCTCATATATGATAGTTTACTTTAGTTGGTTTCATCATATTTTTCATCACATGGTCATGTCATTGATATTAAAATATCCAGGCTACAATTTAATTGCTCGTCTGACTGATATTACAATAGTTCACGTTTTACACCAGATAATATCAGACGCAAAACATAGAAGAAGAAACTTCACTTATGACACAAACCAATCTATAGTCAGACCCCCAGATCATCTTCTTATCTATTCAAGAACGACAGAGACTTAAAACACTAACACTATGTTCGACACGAACAATGCTCTAGAACTTGGAATTGTGAGTGAATCGCTGAGCTGCTCGTAATCAGCATGCCACCCCCTCCTCATTACTCGATAAGAAAACACTTAAATCCGAGCAAAAATTTATTTCAAAGGAAAAATAAAAGTACGAGGAGGAATTTTTTTTAAAAAAAAATTATCCAATTATAGCAACAGGCACCTGCAAATCAACAACTAAAAAATTTTTTTTAAAAAAAAACTTCTTGTTTGAGAATCAAGAACAAATGCATAGAAATCGGAATCTTACACGCGGGTGTACGAAAGCTTGAATAAAAAAATAAATTTCAAAGGGATTGCTCGTTTGTAAGGGCTATTGTTCCAAGAAAGCTTGGGGTCCCTCTCTCGCCGTCCGATCGCTCCCAATGGCGCAAATGGCGCGCAAATCTAGCGTACCAAACCTCTTCTCAAGAGATACCAAGAACACTGACTACCGTTGGCGACCGCTGACGGTGGTGAATTCGCTTTCCACTATGAGCTTTGAACGAAGATCTAGTCTCCCAAGAACCAAAATATTTGCCAGTGGCTCCCATGCCAACCAGGAAGCAACGACGGAAGGACAAGATGCGGGGCACAGCAATGCCGGCATTGATCTCGGCACCGGCAGCCAGGGGTCCGGGAGCCATCGCGGAAGGCGTGGCGAGGAAGCGATCACACGCTAGAGTGCATACCATGCCGGACCTTGCCACCGGCTTGAAGATCTCATCGGTAGCGCTGGGCCCGTTCGCCGACTTTAAGTTTCAGGCCGTATGAAAGCCGACAGATAGGGAAATGCCTTGCGCACAATTGCATCTTATCGCGTGCGCAAAAAATTTAACAAAAATTAATTTTTTTATAAAACAAAACTCGATGTGCACCGAGTTTTCACGTATCAATAAATCATCATGTGATGCACGTGTTCCATCTGAACAAGTATGTATTGATCGTACGTAATAATTGCTTATGCATACCATCGTATTTATTGAAGCCTAATGAACCTTGTTGCACATTGAAATAGCATGCATGAGCGATTAATTTATATGACCAATAGCGTTGCGCTTGAGTTCACCCGGCAGAAAAATAAATAAATAAATAAATAATTCGAGTACAAAGGAGAGGTTTAGAAGGAGATGAACAAGGGAAATGATTGAAAAAAAAACTTAACATTTTAAATTTGTGTGGGAGTAAAAATTGTCATCCTGTGAGGGTGACAAAAGAGCAGAAAAAGAGATGCAAAAATTCTTCAACTGCTTCGAAAATAATTAACACCCTTTAATTAAATTAGAAATAAATGGTTATTTTTAATTAAAATATTTAATAAAAAATAATTACACTATCTTTACTTTTCTTTTTTTATGTTTAACTACTTTTTCTTTTTCCTTCTTCATTTGAACCGTCAAGATCATTAACGATGACCATTATCGAACCAAGAAAGATCAATCATATTCTTTCGTATTTCTCGCCCGATCTAGTTATTTGTGGCTACTTGGGTCATCAAAATTTTGGAACGAGGCGAGTCGACATTAAGAGCCCCACCAAGCACCATAATCCTTTCCATACTTGTCATAGTTGTAATGCTCTCAATCCACTTGCTGGTAGCAATCCAAAATCAAATGACCAAAAAAGCTCAAGTGAAAGTTATTGGATAGTTAGTAAACTTAAGTTATAAGCACATAACATATTTTCACAATTTATCCCTCTTATATTATGACGTTCTCATTGCATGTCACAAGCTAATCAAAATATATTCCCAAGTTGATTGTTAATCCTGTAAGGATGACTTCACGCCATGATAAAACTTTATCATTATCCCATGAGTAATCATTTCCTATGCCCATCAATTTTCGTACATTCAAATCGGCTTTGATATAATTTGTAATGTTTTTAAATTCATCTGCAATGAAAATTGTGCAGCTCAAAAATTCAAGTAAAAATTAAGGAATAATAAATAAATTTCAGTTATAAATATATAACATATTTTTATAATCTTATAATGCAACTAAGTTTGGGATGTCACAATAACCAATGTTTCGAAAATCGAACCAGGCCGATCGATCCAACCGGTCCAACCGGAATCGATCATCAGTCCGGTCTGATTTTATTATTAAAGGTGACTTTTATACGACCCAATAAAATCGAAAAAACCCATTGAACCGATCGGATTTTGAACCGGTCCATCTCGATTTTTATTTTTTTTAAATTTTCATTTGAATTTTATTTATATTTTATTATTTTATATTATTAAATTAAAAATTAATTATAATATTATTCGGTCCAACCAAATCGATTCATTTGGTTGAACCGATTAACCCACAATCCAAATGATAAGCTGGTTCGTTGTTGGGTCCGATTTTCAAAACATTGACAATAACCATGCCGATAAGTCTTTTCTTAATTTTCTTCAGCATTGTTGCCTTTATTTCTTGGGTCATCCGGCTACTCCGATTGCCGTCTGTTGTTGTAGCACCCACTATTCACGATCGATTCAATCGCTAGTGTCCAACGCATTCTCTTTTTCTCTTTCCTAGTAGCAAAGAGGGAGAACCTTTCATCTCTCTCCTCCTTCCTCATTCTGCTTCTCTCTCAATGAGTTGTGGGTAAATTCTTGCAAGGAAGTTATTCTTTGGTATATATGACCTATCACTTGACTCATAGATCAAGCTAATTAATGAGAACAAACTTGTCCTTGTTAATGTATATTTACTGATCAATTTTGTGCAGATCTCTATATCGTCTACTGTCAACTAGAATTCCTCCTTAGAGTGAGATGAACCTTATCCAAAGGTGTTGGTCTCCCATTTATTCGTTTGCTCTATAACCTATGCCACAATCTGCTTTTTTAAGGGCATTATCGGACAAGCGCAATATCAATCTACTACTAAGTTTTAATTGCTTTTTATGGCCTTTTGTTTAGCTTTTTGCTTTATTTTTTAAATAGAAGCTGGTGGTACTTGTGTCTATTATTACTTTAATAAGCCATCTGGGCTGATCTTGATTATTTGTGTTTGATTATGTAGTGAAGTGTATTTTTTTATGAATTACATCAAGAAAGAAATTTTTGCCTCTTATTCACTGCTCGTTTGCCTATTGTTCATTAACTGTTGTCCACATATTTTAACCAACTTTGTTGGGTGGAATGATAGCCCGTTATTTGCATGTGATCGTCTTATATTATTTGACGCGAAGGTTTTGCAGCGAGCGTTTTATAATCATGGAGACGAAGGGGTCTATAAATGGCCGTCTAACTCGGCGTATAAAACTCGAGTTTTTTTAATCCTAATTTTATTTATAAAATATTAATTTTAATTTTAATTTTATTTGTAAAATTTTAATTTTATTTTTATTTTTAAAAATTAAGTTTGAATTTAATTTTAATTAAAATTTAAATTAATAACAAATGACAATATAAAATAAATAAACTTAATATTGCATAAATAAATTAAAATTTAAAATAAATAAATTTAATATTGCACAAATAAATTAAAATTTAAAACAAACAAGCTTTACATTTTAAATTGAAAATTCAAATATAATATATATATATATATATTGAACGAAAAGAAACATCTTTGTAAGAGTCTAAATAACAAAAAACTGCTCAGGAATCCAAGCAACAAAAAAAAGAAAAAAAAACATGCAGCTTGAACAAATGCAAGTCAATCTACCAAATCATTCAAATGGCAGTAGTCATTCTTACAGCCATTTTTATATCCATAATTGATCAAAAAGTAAGTAAAACATCTATTTAGTATGATCTTAGCATGACCTTATGCTACAGGAGTAAAGATATGAAAACCTGTTCAGTCAAAATAATGTGCAATTCTAAGTGCCTAGGAATAGAACCATCAAATTTTCCATTCAAAAGCCCAACTTTTTTAGGGATAATGACCTAATTGATCAAGAAACATGCAGTAAGACATAAAGAGAAAGAAGAAAAGGTAAAACAAAAAAACAAGTGAAATGAGCACCACACCTTGAGCCTATGATCTCCTTCCACAATCTTGATGCTAAGAATGTGTTCATTGTCATCAAGAAACTCTAACCTTTCGGTGCTGGTGGTGGCAGGGAGCCCAGATTTGACATTCACTTTCCTTGCGGTCCAAATCTCCAGACGCCTGATACACTGCTTACAAATGGCTTGTACTTCTTAGGCTGATCAAATCTCCTCACCAAAGACCACACCTACCATTAGTGAAGCAAGAGAAACATCATTGACATCCATATTTTTCATAAATTTTTAATATGTCCGAATCAGATAGCATTGGTGATCCAAATAAGAGGAACCTGTATCAACAGCACTATGATTTGATTTAACTAGTATAACAAAATCTAAACTATTGGCCCTTACAACTCTGTTCAAATCATCGTGTGGTTATCAAATCATGATGTTCTTGTTGACCAACAGAAAGAAAATGATTTCTTCTTCCAGTTTCTTAATCCCTTACAAATATTTAGAATTAAAATTCCCCGTATCACCTGCCAACTGTTTGAAGATAAAACTGTTCTCTTTCCTTTATCTGCTGATATACCGACATTACAAAAGTATAGAATGAAACCAGATTATACTCCAGGCTACCAACGAGATCGAAATCCATGCCAATCCAAACCAATCAAAGAAACCACAGCAATCCCCTAAAATACAGCTTAATTACTGCAACATATGATTTTTCTTGAAGAAAATCAAATAACTTCTTCATCCAAAACCCTTTGGATCTACTCCAAGATATCTATGCCATGAATCAAATCCCTAAAAATCCAATCAAGTAAACAATCAAAAACTTTGCCAAACATAGATTTTTGCCTCAAAAGAAGGGATACACAAAGAATCGAGAACTTACGATATGAACTGGAGCTTTGATGTGCTTGAAGAGAGTGGAGCTACACTGATTCTCCCTAACCTTGTCCCGGTGGAGATTTTGCACACACTCCGACTCCACCCCCGAGGTTTGTTGCTGTTCATCTCGTCAGCCAGACTCCACACTTCGACGTCGCTCGATCGCCGGTCCTCCCCCGCCCTTCGCCGTTCATCTCAACCATCTAGAGTTTACGGGCCATGTAGAGTTACACTATTCTAATCCAAATTTGGTGCTTTGTTCCTTGACTTAATTGCTAGATTTAACCAAATGGGACTGTAGTAACCACTTTTATCTTATCCAATATGACTCAACTTAAACATAAGAATTTAATAATATATATTTTTATGATAAAAAAATATTAATTAAAAGACTATGCAATATTTGAGTTTATGATGATGAAATAGGTAATATAATTAAAAGAAATTAAGGTACAAATAAAAGATCATCCAGCATATATTTGAACTCAAATTATCTATAAGAAATTCAAGTCAGACAAGAATAATGAATGATTATCTATCATCTGATGCAAAAATATTCAATCAAAAGGTTAAATTTATAATTTTTTTAATAAAAAACACACACCGTAAAACTTGGTAGAAGAGGAACATAAGGTTCAATATACTTTAAAAATAAATTAGGTTTTAAATAAAGTAAAAAAACATTAGGAAAGCCTTATAGAAATATTGTTCTTAAGCCTTAGTTGCAAATCCTCTTTTCAAGTTTAGAACTATATTTATACATTGTTGTTTTTTTTAAAGTAATTTGCTTTCTTTCTCTTATTCATTTAAAGTGTAGGGTTCTCTTAAGCCCATCAAAAAGAGAGTAGGTCCATCCTCGATCCAAAAAAAGGATTACAAGGGTTCTTTTTAAGATCGTTAAAAAGAGCATAGTGAAAATCCTAAAGAGAAGCCTTAAACAGTGAATGTAAGCAAAAAAATATAGATCTACTATAAAAAATCTTCATAACTTATTATTATTTTTTATTTTCTTAAAATTATTTCATATTATCATTACATTAAATTATTTTGTATTATCATTACATTCTTTTGCAATTGCTTTTATTTATAGTTACATTGAATCTTTTGCTGATGCTTTTAATTTGAAATACTTGATATCTTATGCATAGTTTTTAAAATATCATCTCCATTCACTTCTCAATTACCTTCGGACCTAATAATTTTTTTGGATAGATACAATCAATACTAAATATAGTGCAAATATAAAATGCTCATAAAATTATGTTTATTATTTTTAACAATTTCAAAAATTTAAACCTTTTTGTAGGGGGATTTTTTGGAGAAAATTATTTTTTTATAAAGAAAAGATTTAAATTTCAAAAGGTGGCACGGCGCTCCATGGTGTGCCTTGTCGGTGGACACGTTCACGAGTGCCTTGTTGTGATGCATGCATGGGCAATGCGGTAGCAAGCGCTCATGGCAACTTGAGCACGAACATGGACATAGGCATGCAACATTAATTTCTTACGTGCTTGCATCGAGAGGGTCATGTAGCCTTTAAAAAAAATCCAAGTTTATAGATTTTGACAACACAACAACTACTTCTCGGTGTCTTTATTCTGAGCCTACGGATTTCACTAACTTTATTTTACATTTCTTTTTGTTTTTACTTTCTTTAATCCATCGACTTTTGAAAGGGTCACTAAATTATACCTACATACAATCATGTTTACAAAAAAAAAAAATCAAATCGAGTTAGACCATTATAACTTAAGAATTAACTTGCTAATAACTTGCATGAAAGAATGAAATTTATATATACTTAAGACAATATCAAACATGCCTCAATCCAAGGACATTTTGCAAGTTCCTTTTGTTTGAAATTATATTTATTAGCTTAATTTTTCAGCTATTTTTAGGACTCTCACTAGCATCAAGAGAGATGTAATTAGATTATTTTATTATTATATTTTTTATATTCCTTGATTTTAGATATTAATAAGGATATATTATGTCATTATGAAACCAGATCAAATAAGTCTTCATTATTTTCTATGGTCATATGTTAAATAATATGCGATTATAACATGTGTTCTATCAAAACTGGATTTAAAGGTTGACAGAAATAATCTAATTTAAACAACTTAGGCTGCTCAACACTATTGATGCCTTCCAGATTTAGCTTCACCATTTAACCTTAAGGTGGCGTTTGGCTCGTAGTAATCTAATATTATCGAGAATCTTAACTTATACTTGATAATTAGATTTTCAAGAAGGAAAGATGGCCATGGTTCATAATAATGGAATATAGTAATCAATTCATCGTGTTTTTAAATTTTATTAGAATTTTTTTCATTTTTTAAGTAGCATTTTTTTGGTAAAATATAAAATATTATAATAAAATAAAAATTCTTTGTAAACCAATTTTAGAAATATTACATATTTAAATCACATAAATATTTTAATTTATATGACATATAATGTAATATAATATTATTAAATATCTCATTATATAATATTTATAAATTTAATATATAATTAGATTAAATATTATTCAATATTTATATTGATGCTAAAAATATAATTTAAAATTATCAAATTTTGATAATTTTAAATATTTAAATTATTATAAATTAAATATCATTATTTATATTATAATATTTAATTATTAAATATGATAATCTACATGACAAATTTAAATCATCAAGTTTGGAAAGACTTATGATTATGCCTCCCTTCCCACTAGAGTTTGTCGGAGCAAAGAGTAGGAATTCCTTGAGAGCTACCACTCGTGGTCAAGCAAGTGGCCGCTCCTCAATTGGTGATCGCCAAAAGTTTGACATCCTCTGCAGAACCGCTGAGCTATCCTTAAAGTTATATTTAATATCAAAATGTGAAACAAGAACAGAGTATGGAGGATAGAGCGTAAAATTCAGTCCTTAAAGTTACATTTAATATCAAAATGTGAAACGAGAACAGAGTACAAGAGCGTAAAATTTACTCCTTAAAGTTATATTTAACATCAAAATGTGAAACAATGCATGCGAGAACAGAGCACGAAGGACAGAGCATCATCTCCTGTGATGGTAAAACAAACAGAATATTTGGAAGAAGAAAAGAAAGTTAGATGAACGTACGGACGCCAGGAAATCTTCCTCCTATTTAGTTTATCGCGCTGGTTCATCGAACAGGGAGCATAGGGCCAGAAGCATTGCCAACGGCGATGGAGCTTTTAACGTTAGTCCATTTAAAGGCATCCCGACAATCGTTCAAGGTCATACCAAAGAAAAGATAGGTCTTAGTAACATTATATTTTTACTGTACATTTTCTTGGGTGCAATTTATCTTAAGAAAAAAAAAAGTTTTTTATTTTTAATAAAAAATTTTAAAAAACACATTCATTTATCAAAAATAAAAAAAATAATTTTTAAATTTAAAAATAAAAAAATTATGGAGAATTATGGTTGATAGTGGAGAATAAAAGAGGATGGCAATGGTAGTGGATAAGGTCCAATACTAAAAATCGGTATTGTTTTAACATTTGGCTTATATGTTTTGATATAGGCCGTATCATACCAAACCAATGGAAAATAACATGGTAGCCGTCAGAAGAAACTGAGAAGCAATTCTGGAGAGTCAGTGCCAGCAGTGGAGAACGTTGTGATGAAACTCTCCTAGATATGGAGGACCAGCAATATTTATCACCCACAATCAGTTGATTGAATTGTGTTTTATAAAGGTACCTCTAGGTTTAATATATTGTGTTTTTAAACTCTTGCCTTGTGAAGTCTTTCTGCTTTAGAGTACTTGGATTTGGATCTTTTTTGTGTTGTTATGGGTATCTCTAAGAATTGTTTCAATATTTCTTTTGTTGTATTTGGCAATTGTAATGTCATTGAAAGAGTTTCAGAAGTTTGTTACGTCAGTACTCATTTTGTTATTTAAATATTTTCTTGAAAGAATATTAGGTAGGCATGCATTTTTTTGAAGTAACATATTTTGATATTGAGTGCACTTATTAGCTTGATCCTTATGTATGTGAAGTGTCGGCTGTGAAATCATAACATGGAGGGCATTTCTAAATGCAACCATTGTGAAGCATCACAGTTTTGCACTCTATGAAAGCTGAGGGCCATGATGTTAAGCACACTCATAGCATTTTCTGAATTGGATGCATGCAAATTGTAATAGTCAGGAAATAACAGCTGATATGCCTTCCTGAGCCAACTCGATCTATATCCCTATATCTGGCAAATGGATTATGCTGCTAAGCATGACACATTTTCATTTACCAATTGTTTGGTTTGAGGGGAAGGCCTGGTTACGCAAGATTCTTATATTTCTTATTTTTCTTGCTTCTATTGGTACTTCTCACTGAATAATGAATTGCCTTAAAAGTCTTATCATAGAAGTTGTATTTTGATAATTATTTGCTGCATTGGATATTTGCATATATTACTTTTTGGCAGTTACAGATTCGTTGAAAAAGTTTCAGAAGTTTGTTATGTTTACAGTCATTTTGTTGTTTAATTGTTTACTTAGGAGAAGATTAGGCATGAGACAAGCATTCTAAAATGTTGTAAGTTTCCTATTCGTTGTCATATATTAAATTTTCAGTCAGGTGAGTTCTTTCTTGTATTTCTTGTTGAATTCGATGAATAATAACAAACTCCACAAAATTAATATAGAAGAAAATTTATTGTGAGCTTCTTTCATTTTATAAGAATAAGTGTGTGGAAGAAAGATTATGTTTTTGTTTTACAGGTGTGGATTTGATAAGTGGAGATGATCTCACAAATGCCTGCCGAGATGCTTCGCTGAATGGCATGAGGCGAAAAATTGCAGCCAAGACGAGGGATGAGATCAAGAACATGTACAAGGATGAGATCTCAAATGATCCTGTGGCCATGTGCGACTTTGAAGAAGCTTTGAGCAAGGTCCAGAGAAGTGTTTCTGCTGCTGATATTGAGCGCCATGAGAAGTGGTTTGCAGAGTTTGGCTCAGCTTGGTACTCATGAGTTTCTAGAGCAGGTTGATCCATGGACCTTTTGCTGTTCGACTATATTTTTCTCTATCATTTTCTGGGCTTTGTATCATTGAAACTATTCTTTTGTACTAGTGTAAATTAATGACGTTTGAATCTATTATATCAAAGTGACTGAAGGTGCCTAGTGAAACTATTCGACGGGAACGAACCTAGATTCTCTAGCAGGGAAAAGCCAAGGAGGCAAGGACAGAGGTGCTAATTGTCAGACCAAGTCCTTGGTGGCTTCTCAGACTACTTTTCCTCCAAGTCAAGAAAACACCAGGATCACTGTCACGGAAATTATGTGGGTGTTGCAACCGCGGCATTCTCTTCCGCACGCAAACAAATTAATAACACTGTCACGTTAATTTATGTTGCCGCCGGGATCCGTCCTCCGACTCGGACGCGGTCGATCTGGTGCGGTGGACCTGCAAAAAAGGAAGCCCGCACGCGGAAAGACGCTGGGGGTGGTCCTCCGCGGAAGGCCCTCCGACGCTCAAGTCAGTGAGGAAGGAATCGGCGATCAACCAGACAATAGGGAGGTGGATCTCTCCGGGAGACCTCTCCAGGAGGCGGCCAATCGGAAACTCCAGGAGGGGCGGAGCACCGACGAGCTACCGGGAGAGAGGGTGATTCCAGAGTTTTGTGCGTTCAGAGTCGCATACCTGAGGGAATCTGCCAATCTGGTATTTATAAATTGTCACCTGGGGACTTGAGCATCTTCTGGAAGGTTCTGGGGTTGTTATGATACGGGGGTAGACAGAATCAGGCCGTTGTGGGGCCGTTAGAATCCACGCCTTGTCTGTTAAGGGATCGACGGCTGGGAGAGCTTCTTGATGTCTTGGGATCTGGGTGCGTAGACCTGGGGCGGTTACAATAGGTCTTAGGCCACGTCTCAACATGATTCCATGCCTAAGGCGCTGTTCGGGTGAGCTTAGGCTCTCCCGCGTCAGGTTCCGCGGAGGTAGACGTCAGGGCGTGGATCGCAAAGTAGAAGCGAGCTAGGGGGGCTCGGAAGAGGCCGAGCTAGGGAAGCCCGGGAGGGGCCGAGCTAGGGAAGCCCGGAAGAGCCGAGCTACGGAAGCCCGAAAGAGGCCGAGCTACGGAAGCCCGGAAGAGGCCGAGCTACGGAAGCCCGGAAGGGCCGAGCTACGGAAGCCCGGAAGAGGTCGAGCTAGGGAAGCCCGGAAGAGGCCGAGCTACGGAAGCCCGGAAGAGGCCGAGCTAGGGAAGCCCGGAAGAGGCCGAGCTACGGAAGCCCGGAAGAGCCGAGCTACGGAAGCCCGGGAGAGGTCGAGCTAGGGAAGCCCGGAAGAGGCCGAGCTACGGAAGCCCGGAAGAGGCCGAGCTAGGGAAGCCCGGAAGAGGCCGAGCTACGGAAGCCCGGAAGAGGCCGAGCTACGGAAGCCCGGAAGAGGAGCTACGGAAGCTACGGAAGCCCGGAAGAGGCCGAGCTACGGAAGCCCGAAAGAGGCCGAGCTACGGAAGCCCGGAAGAGGCTGAGCTACGGAAGCCCGGAAGAGCCGAGCTACGGAAGCCCGGAAGAGGCCGAGCTGCGGAAGCCCGGAGGGAGACGGCGGGAGGAGGTCAGCCTTAGCTGCTTCGCACGGATATCAATGCAATGACGATTTTACCCCCCAACACATGCCCTCCACTCCCTAGTTCGAAGCATAGGTTCGGGCGCAGGGAGTATAAGCTCGAGTGGCGCGCCCTGGATGGGACGTCTTGGCCTAAGTAGTTCAAGCAATGATGCCCTAATTAATGCGATAGGGCCATCGTACCTTCGGAGGTAAGGTTCCTCCACCAGCGACGGTTGAGATTGTGCCGTGCCGTGAATCCCGATCGATTTGGAAGTTTGTCGAGGCGATTTCGGACGCCTCGAATGAGACGCCCCGCCTCCCCAGGGCAGTTCCTTGGCGGAGAAGCGAAGTGACAGCCGCCCTATATATATATACGCCTATGCACATGTGCGCATGTTCGCGGCGCCTTCTCACCTTGTTTTCAAAGAGCATTGGTCTCTCATCCTCTCCAGCGTTCATCATTTTCGCCCAGGATTTTCCTCAACCGAGATGGCGATGAGCCCTGAAGATGTGGCCTCAGAAATCATTGCTGTGGATTTGGGGAGGATTCACCAGAGGTATGGTCTGCCCCTGGATGTAGTTTTGAGGGTGCCGGAACCCGAAGATAGGGTTACCCGGGGATTAGAGTCTGGAGTCTTCGTTTATGAGGATAGTTTTAAGGCGGGCCTTCGTTTTCCCCTCCATCCCTTGGTGAAGGAGATCATGACTCACTACAACATCTGTCCATCGATGGTGGCTCCAAATAGTTGGCGGAATATCGTCGAATTCATTTTGATGTGTCACCAGATTCAAGTTGTTGCAACCCTCCCCCTTTTCCGCACCTGCTACCACTTGACTCCCGGGAGGAAATCGGAGTGGACCTCCATCGGGCCCCGGAGATCTTTTAACGTCATCGCGGATAAGCCTTCTTCCATCAAGGTGTGGAAGAGCCGATTCATGATTGCGGAGGGGAACGTCGGTTCCGATTTCCCTCGACGATGGGGGGAAGTTGCGAGGGATGCAGAGACGCATCCGGCCTTATCGGCGTAGGAGGAGAGGGACCTGGATGTCCTTCGTAACGGACAGGTATTTTTGGCTAATGATCTATTATCGGAGGGGGCCCTCTTCGCAGCCGGGCTCAGCCCTCTGGATCCACAAGGTGAGTCTCTTTTCGTGCTGTGTATTTTTCTTGATTACCGCGCTTGGGTTTGAGCATGTAAATTCCGGTTTGACAGCCACAAGGTTGGCGTTGTCGAGCCTCTCCAAGAGGAAGAGAGGGAAGCGTCCAGGGGAAGGCAGCGGCGTGGACAGCGGCCGGCCCAAAAAAAGGGCTCACAAATCCGCAAGGAGCCCGCCGGGCGCTGGAGCAGTCGCTACAGAGGTGCCGGGGGCGAAAGAGGATCCGGGGAGGATGGCCGTGGTGCCCGAACCTCTCGTGTTGGAGATTTCAGACAGTTCGGATGAAGCTCCGCTGGTTCGTCTGACCGCGTCCACCTTGAAAGAGGAACCTGCGATGGGTCCAGCGGAGGCGGCCGTAGCGGAGGGGTCCATTGTCCCCGCGGATTACCACTGGCTCCAGCGGGAGAGGGGGAGGAGATGGCCAGCAGAGGAAGTTCAGGGGGAGCCCCTACTTGGTCTGTCGCCGGGGAGTCTGGTAGCAGTGAGGTCGGGCCGCCCTCGATGGGTCAAGAGGCGGGTCAGACCGAGGCCTCGGGGGAGCCTGCGGAGGAGACGCAGTTGGTGGCGACTGGAAAGGATGCATCGTGGAGGGGGCACAACAAAGTGGGGGTCCCACGATCGGGGCTCCCTCGAAGAAGATTTTGGGTAGGCTGGCGCTTGGGCTGGCCGAGCTATCCGAAGAGACCCAAGCCAGGGCCTTGATGGAGGAGGCCGGGAGGTTGAAGGCTTCTCAGGTGGGGGTCGTCCAGGCCGGTCCCTCAGACGGGGCCGATCAACCCGGCAACTCGGAGACTAGCATTGATGAGGCGTTTTCCGCCATGATAAGGTCGGTCCTGCATCCCGGTGCGGACCCGTCGGCGGACGAGTTTGCTGACAGGGGGTTGATAGATGCTGCGTTCGGGCAGCAAGGTGTAGCTGAGGGTATCCATCTCCTTCCCGCCATTGACAACACGACTTTGATGAAGATGACCCGGGATTACGCTTCGAAGGTGAGTCATTTTTCCAGCGTGGCAGATGTTTCTCGATGGACCCCGTTGTGGGCGCTTATTCAGTTTTTGCCTTTGCAGGGCGTTTTACTTTCCCGGGCGATTTGCTGGCGCTTGAGTTTGGCGACGGGGGCCAGCGTCCAGGCCCGGAGGGAGAATGTCGAGCTCCAGTCGCGGCTGAAGGTGTCTGAGCAGTTCGAAGAGCTCATGGACACGATGGACAGGAACTCGAAGGCGGCAAGGGCGGCACACCAGGCTGCCGTGGACGAGGTGTTCAAGCAGAAGCGCAGGGTGGAGGGTTACAGGGACTCCTAGCGAAGAACGACGACGCGTGCTTGGAGTTGGCCAAGATCAAATCGAAACACTCCGCGGAGGTGGCGGCGATGCGGCGGGAACATGGTGAGAGTATGATTCGGCTGAAGAGGGAGGCCGACGATGAAAGAAGGTGCCTGGCGGGAATGCTCGGCGAAGTGGAGGAGAAATTGAAACGGCGTGATGGTGAAATCGCCGATTTGAAGGAGAACGCTAGGTGGCATCAAGGGATGATGACTCGAGTGAGTGGCAAGTTGTCGCAAGCTCATGGGGAGATTGAAGCCAAGCAGTCGAAGATTAGTACCCTGCAAGAGAGGGTCGAGCTGGTCGGTGCTGACAGGACGAGAGCCCGGAGTGAGGCCGAGGAGCTGGCCAAAAGGTTGGCCAAGCGAGAGGGGGAGGTATGTTCTCATTTTACCCCCTTTGTTTTTCTGCTGGCTCCCTGCGACGCCGATTGATTTTGGCTTTTCCAGATGGCGAGGATGGGGTCGGAGGTTCGGGCTCTCCAAAGTGTGCTCGCGTCCACTCGCAGTAGAAGCTCAGAACTCGAGACACGGGCTAACGAGCTTGAGGAACAAAATGTCATTTTGAAGGCCCAAGTGATCGAGGCTGAGAAGCAGACTGCGGAAGTCAAAACGCAGCACGCCATTCTCAAGGGTAGGCAGGACGCTATTAGTGTTGACGCCTTCCATCACGGGATAGAAGAGTGTAAACAGCGGATTCTCAGTGAGCGCCCGGAGTGGGATCTTTCTTTCCTGAGCCCCCAAGATCTCGACGATGGCGAGTCTGAAGAAGAAGAAGACGAAAACGAGTACGCCGACGTGTCCGACGCCGAACCTGGTGCTGCCCCCAGTCCCAGCGAAGCTGCAGTTTCTGAGGGGCGATCGCAAACTGCCGCCGAGGGGGCAAGAACATTGGAGAAGGGTGAGCCTAGTCGTGCTCCTGCAGACGTGACTGAGGGTATTCCCCAAGCCGGTGGGGCGCCTGGTTCTTAGGAGCCGCTATTGTACCTTGCTCATCTGTCGTTCCTTAATAAAAGAACTTTCTATTTTGACTTAAGTGCTGTCCTGGTTTGGCCTCATCGTCGCCCAGTTTCGCCTTGAGCGGTCTGTGGCTCGCTGGCGATCTTGGGTTATCTTTATTCCAAGACTAGGCAAACGCGTTAGCTCGGACGACGAAATAGGCCGGCCAGGGCCGACAGGCGAAATAGGTCGGCTGGGGCCGACAGAAGAAATAGGTCGCTAACGGAAGAAATCGGTCGGCTAGGGCCGACGGAAGAAACCGGTCGGCTAGGGCCGACGGATAAAATCGGTCGGCTAGGGCCGACGGATAAAATGGCTCGACTAGGGCCGACGATAAAATAGGTCGGCCGGGGCCGACGACCAAGACAGGTCGGCTGGGGCCGACAGATAAAGTAGGTCGGCTGGGGCCGACAGATAAAATGGGTCGGCTAGGGCCGACAGATAAACTAGGTCGGCTGGGGCCGACAGGTGAAATGGGTTTTTGCGCTCCCTGCCATTCTGTCAACATCCTGCCGCTCCGCAGGAGATTCGGTTTTGATTTCACCAGAATCGATGATACGGCACAGTGGGAGGGATAAAGCTGTATCAGAGCTTCCCAGAAGGTGCTTTTTTCCCGCGCTGGCCATTTCGCCGCGCATGCAATCGCCTGCCATTGGCGGACGTCGCATCTGAAGGACGATACTCTGGATCCGCCAGTTTTCGAGGTGCTGGCTGGCGATCACCCGCATTAAATGACAGTGATCCGGGATCAGGGGGAGATCTCCGTACACGTCGTAAGTCCGGTGGTGGGCCTGGCGCGCAGTGGGGCGCTGCGTCCATCCTGAAGAGCCACGTGGAGGCGTGGGGCAGGTGTTCGAACCTCGGGATTTTCAGCTCGGGCCGACAGATAAAATGGATCGGCCAAGGCCGCCGAGCAGAATAGATCAGCTGGGGCCGACAGAAGAAATAGGTCGGCTAGGGCCGACAGGCAAAAATAGGTCGGCTAGGGCCGACAGAAGAAATAGGTCGGCTGGGGCCGACAGGCAAAAATAGGTCGGCTAGGGCCGACGGATAAAATAGGTCTGCGTGCTTCCTGCCACCCTGCCAGCGCCCTACTGTCCTGCAAGCAATTTGGTTTTCACTTTGCCAGAAGCGGTGATATTGTGCAGCGAAGGACATAAAGCTGCATCGGAGCTTTCCGGAAGGCGCTCTTTTCCCATGCAGACCGCTTCGTCGTGATGCGTACGCAACCGCCTATCACTGGAGGGTACTATTCTCGAAGGACGATTTTCTAGTTCGTCGGTTTTCGAAGCGTCAGTGGGCGATTTCCGGCATTCGATGAACGCGATTCGGATCAGATGGGGATCTTCGTACACGTCCTGGTTCAGGCGGCGGGTTCGGCGCGCAGTGGGGCGCTACGCCAATTTTGGGGGACCACATGGAGGTACTGCTCGAAGTTTGAATCTCGAGACCCGCAGTATGGGTATCTTTTCCTGATCCGTTTCTGCCTATAAAAGGGAAAAAGGGGGTCTCATCTGGTTATCCCCAAAGCTCCTTTCTCGTTAGAGCTTCCGTCATGCTCATTTCTTCGTTGTTGCAAGTAGGAGGATCAGGCCCTCCTTTCATGGGCTCCTTGCCGCCGACTAGCTGGGACGACCGGGGAGCGACTGAAGAACGGCTCATCCTTAGGGGACGAGTCTCGGAGATCATATGGAGAGCGCACAAGGAGGGGGCAGAGATCATACGGAGAGCGCACATATGCGCTTCCTATGTGGTCCCTGCGGCTCGCTGCGGGGGAGCTACGGTGAGAAGTGCACACGGGCCTCCCCAGGTTTGGACTCCCGGGACGAGCCGCTTGGGGGGGTGAGAGCGCCTCGCTCGCCGACTCCTTGTCCTTGAGACATGGCAAGGAGCGGCAGTACTCCCCCGGTTGGGTGGTTTGGGATGGTCGTCCAGATATCCCGGTTGGGCCACCGAGATATCGTCCTGACTTGGAGCCGGTCGCAACTATTGGTCCATGCCGACGGGCAATTATCGGCCTTAACCAACTGGGACGCGATTACGACTGTCTGGTTGCCCGAGTTTTGTATTTGCCTTTATTTTATGCATTTCAATGCTCTTGTAACGCCTGTGAGGCATTTGTAATTGATCACGATTGGCAATAAAGAGAGTTATACTCTATTTCTCAATCTCTATCTTTTCTTGTGCCGAGCCTACTGTTATTTGTTGTTTGCGGGGCAAAAAGGCGTCTCGTTCGCTTTAGACAGGATCTCATGTCGCCCGAACTAGTTGAGGTTCGTGCGCGGCGGTTCAGAGATTGTTCGGCGAGATACGCTCCTTGCTTAGGTCAGGAGTCTGGTATTTTGTGCTCCGCTTTTATCGGAGCTCGGAGTATCATGAGTCGGCTTTGGCCAAAGTTCGGGGATTTATGGCTCGGCCCTGCGAGGTTTGGGGAACACTTTACTTGGCCCTGCCAAGGTTCGGAGAATTGGTAGCTCGGCCCTGCCGAGGTTCGGAGATTTATGGCTCGGCCCTGCCGAGGTTCGGAGAAGCAGTTGGCTTGGCCCTGCCAAGGTTCGGAGAATTGGTAGCTCGGCCCTGCCGAGGTTCGGAGAATTGGTAGCTCGGCCCTGCTGAGGTTCGGAGAACACTTTACTTGGACCTGCCAAGGTTCGGGGAATTGGCAGCTCGGCCCTGCCGAGGTTCGGAGATTTATAGCTCGGCCCTGCCGAGGTTCGGAGAATTGGTAGCTCGGCCCTGCCGAGGTTCGGAGAACACTTTACTTGGACCTGCCAAGGTTCGGGGAATTGGCAGCTCGGCCCTGCCGAGGTTCGGAGACTTATAGCTCGGCCCTGCCGAGGTTCGGAGAATTGGTAGCTCGGTCCTGCCGAGGTTCGGAGAACACTTTACTTGGACCTGCCAAGGTTCGGGGAATTGGCAGCTCGGCCCTGCCGAGGTTCGGAGATTTATAGCTCGGCCCTGCCGAGGTTCGGAGAATTGGTAGCTCGGCCGTGCCGAGGTCGGTAGCTCGGCCCTGCCGAGGTTCGGAGATTTATGGCTCGGCTCTGCCGAGGTTCGGAGAATTGGTCACTGAAGGGAGCGACCCAGCCGTTACGCGGGCCACAGCGTTAGGCCCACGTGGCGCTTAATAAAGGGGGCGCCATATCGGAATGGGCGGCGCGTTGTCACGCTTTTATTGGCGATGTTGCTCTTCCCGAGGCGAGGGCCAGCCCGTCGACGGTTACGGAGGTACACCTCCCCTCCAAACGCGGTGGGCTGCTAAGCAAGGAGCGCGACTCGGCTAAGGATCGCCCTGGAGAATCCATTCTTCAGGGATTAAACCGAGGAATGGCCGAAACCAGTCCCCTCAGCCATATTTATATTGCCGCCGGGATCCGTCCTCCGACTCGAGCGCGGTCGATCTGGTGCGGTGGACCTGCAAAAAAGGAAGCCCGCACGCGGAAAGACGCTGGGGGTGGTCCTCCGCGGAAGGCCCTCCGACGCTCAAGTCAGTGAGGAAGGAATCGGCGATCAACCAGACAATAGGGCGGTGGATCTCTCCGGGAGACCTCTCCAGGGGGCGGCCAATCGAAACTCCAGGAGGGGCGGAGCACCGACGAGCTACCGGGAGAGAGGGGTGATTCCAGAGTTTTGTGCGTTCAGAGTCGCGTACCTGAGGGAATCTGCCGATCTGGTATTTATAAACTGTCACCTGGGGACTTGAGCATCTTCTGGAAGGTTCTGGGGTTGTTATGATACGGGGGTAGATAGAATAAGGCCGTTGTGGGGCCGTTAGAATCCACGCCTTGTCTGTTAAGGGATCGACGGCTGGGAGAGCTTCTTGATGTCTTGGGATCTGGGTGCATAGACCTGGGGCGGTTACAATAGGTCTTAGGCCACGTCTCAACATGATTCCCTGCCTAAGGCGCTGTTCGGGTGAGCTTAGGCTCTCCCGCGTCAGGTTCCGCGGAGGTAGACGTCAGGGCGTGGATCGCTAAGTAGAAGCGAGCTACGGAAGCCCGAAGGGGCCGAGCTAGGGGAGCCCGGAAGAGGCCGAGCTAGGGAAGCCCGGGAGGGGCCGAGCTAGGGAAGCCCGGAAGAGCCGAGCTACGGAAGCCCGAAAGAGGCCGAGCTACGGAAGCCCGGAAGGGCCGAGCTACGGAAGCCCGGAAGAGGTCGAGCTAGGGAAGCCCGGAAGAGGCGAGCTAGAAGCCCGGAAGAGGCCGAGCTAGGAAGCCCGGAAGAGACCGAGCTATGGAAGCCCGGGAGAGGTCGAGCTAGGGAAGCCCGGAGAGGCGAGCTAGGAAGCCCGGAAGAGGCCGAGCTAGGGAAGCCCGGAAGAGGCCGAGCTAGGGAAGCCCGGAAGAGGCCGAGCTACGGAAGCCCGGAAGAGCCGAGCTACGGAAGCCCGGAAGAGGCCGAGCTGCGGAAGCCCGGAGGGAGACGGCGGGAGGAGGTCAGCCTTAGCTGCTTCGCACGGATATCAATGCAATGACGATTTTACCCCCAACAATTTCATAGCACGAGCTTCTTTAAACGACGGTCGCATGGGGACAAATTCCTTAATCTAAAACCAATAGCGTCATCAGTTCAGAAAAGCTGGAGCCAGCTTTGCTGTCAGCGAAACACTTAAAAGGATTTAGCGATATAAAAAGAAAAAGAGGCAACTTTGTCATCTTCTCAAATTTTCCAGGCTCCCTGTCAGCTTGGTCACATGGATTCTTATTTATATTTTAACATGGACGTCGGTTTGTAGTATGTACACGACTCTCTCTCTCGCTCCCTCTTTGGCATCTTATCCATTCAATCCCATCTCATCCTTGAGAGGGAGCAAGGAGAGGTGTGGAAGAGATGGAGACACCAAGCCTGGAGTCTCCCCTTCTCCCAGCTTCTGAGAGGAGAGGAGGGGAGATCTTAGATGAAGTTAAGAAACAGGTACGGTTGTCAGGGCCTTTGATAGCAACAAGCTTACTGCAGAAGATTCTACAGGTAATATCGGTGATGTTTGTTGGCCATCTTGGAGAGCTTGCTCTCTCCGGTGCCTCCATGGCCACTTCCTTTGCCGGGGTCACCGGTTTCAGCTTGTTGGTACGTGGTTTCTTCCTTTCTGTTCTCTAACTCGGTGTGGTTTGAGAAGTAATCATCTCGTTAGAATCTGTCAGCCGATCGTGCACCATTTTAATTAGTTCTGTCCTTGACTTGACAAACAGTTTTAATTTGTTTTTATATGTATATTGCTCGGCACGTACGGACGGTTCCAATATCTTGGATTTGTCATCCTTTCAGATTTATACTGATACGGTTCATGAGTTCAGTCTGTTCTGTCCTGTGCCTGGTGATCCTTCTTCAGACATTTTGTCCTCTTGTACCTCATATTTGCCTTTGGTTTTCTCCTATGCCTCACGCTTCGTCATTTTTTTTTTTTTTTTTGGATTTTGTTCTTAATTGCATTCAGTGGCAGACTGTCGGTTAGCTGTCAAATGAATTGATATTTAACTTCTATTTTTTACTTTTATGATGGCAAATGGTAGAATAAAGGGAATTTAAGTAGAGTGTGCAAATTTGACCATTTGATATCCGTAAATCTGGCCACTTAATTTGGATGGAGCTTGTAGTATCCAAAAATATAGTCCCACATCATTTGAAGTATTTATAACTATATCGCCAATTAACTTTCAACTCAAATTTTTAGGATTATATAGTTTTGGTCTACTAACACATAATCAAAATAATCTTTTAAAATTTTAACCCAAACGGTAAAATCAAACAGGAGATTCAGGTAATTCTTCATATTAGGATCACCACACCATATTCACCATCTCTTCAGATTCTTATTACTTATTCTGAACCTCCTGTGATAATTACCTTCGTGACCTCACCACATGCATAGGCTTGGGCTTGATTGTGTTTAGCACTGCATCTTAAGTATCATCACAATAAACAAAAAAAAAAATTACAAGATTAATATGTTTGAGTGCTGGTTTATATATTTTTATAAAATTGGTAGTCTGTATTGCCAGAGCTCTGCATTCCTCAAGACAGTGGCTACAATATGATAATCTTGTTCTTTCTCTTATGTTCTGACTAGTTGGGAATGAGCAGTGCACTGGACACCTTGTGTGGACAAGCCTTCGGAGCAAAACAATACTACATGCTCGGTATACAAATGCAAAGGGCTATGCTAGTCCTTATGCTAGTTAGTATTCCACTGGCTGTTGTCTGGGCCTATACAGGTCAAATTCTTATGCTTTGTGGGCAAGAGACAGAGATAGCGACAGAAGCTGGATTATATGCTCGATGGATGATCCCGAGCCTTTTTGCATACGGCCTCCTTCAGTGCCATGTTAGATTCTTGCAGACTCAAAACATTGTCCTCCCAATGATGCTATATATGTTCTGGGTTTGCAGCATTGCTTCACATTCTCGTGTGTTGGATTCTAGTATTCAAGTCCGGCCTTGGCAGTAGAGGTGCTGCTTTGGCCAATGGTTTCTCTTACTGGATGAATGTATTGCTATTAGCACTTTTTGTCAAGCTATCCCCTGACTGCAAGAAGACTTGGACTGGCTTTTCAAAAGAAGCCTTGCATAACATCATAAGCTTCATTAGATTAGCTGTTCCATCAGCTGTAATGGTTTGGTGAGCAGAATTTTTTCTGTATTTGAATAACCTCTCCTACTAGAAGTTCTTTTACAGGAAGGCCTTGCTAAATCGTTATCGTTGAGAAAGTTTTCTTTTCTTTTCTTTCTTTCAAATTGCAATTACTCTCTTAACAGCTTGGAGTTCTGGTCATTTGAACTTCTTGTACTTCTTTCTGGTCTTCTTCCAAATCCAAAGCTGGAAACATCAGTGCTGTCAATAAGGTAAGCATAGGTTTTAATCTTTTGCAATTTCTTTTTCGTTGATGACATTGACTTATTTAATCTAGAATATTTATTAAATATCTGAGAGCAAATGAGATAGGCTCAAAATCAAGTAGTCACTGATAAAATATAGAATTTATCGATGAGCACATGTAGCGTTCTACTTCATAAACTTTCTAATATTCTGTACATCACTGCTAAAAAAATTTCATTTCCTCAGCCTCAACACTGCTGCTATGGTGTTCATGGTTCCTTTCGGCTTGGGTGCTGCAGTCAGGTATGTCGAGCCTAAATTTGGAATTCTATTCCCCATGTAGTATCAACTGTATCCTTGTTCTGATTTCCTGATAGCACACGCGTTTCAAATGAACTTGGGGCCGGGCGTCCGCAAGCTGCTCGGTTAGCGGTACTTGTCGTGGTCCTCATGGCCATTGCAGAGGGCTTGGTTGTAGGATCGATCATGGTCGGTGTGCGCAAACTCTGGGGGTACGCGTATAGCAATGAAGAGGAAGTAGTGAAATATGTGGCAGTTATGTTGCCAATTCTTGCAATCTCTAACTTGATGGATGGGATGCAATGCGTGCTCTCAGGTATATAAATTTTTCATTCAATTTCTGTTTGGGGTCTTTTTCCTTATATCCTGTGTCATTGGCTCCTTCAAGCATTCTCGAGTAGTTTTTAGCACTTGTAGTTCAGTTCTATGTGATCTTAAACTTATGATAATTGGAGGCAATGCTGGTAATTTGTAGGGGTTGCCAGAGGATGCGGTTGGCAGAAGATTGGTGCTGCTGTTAATCTTGGAGCTTATTGTATTGTTGGCATTCCTTCAGCTATTCTTCTAGCATTTGTCCTCCATGTTGGAGGAAAGGTGGGCTTTTTTAACTCCTCCTTTTTCGCCTTCTCTATTCTTATCGTGCTAATTGTGACACAAAAAAATATTAATGGTCCAAATGTTCTCAGCTCAAACATGTATGTATGACAAATGGCAGGGTCTTTGGATGGGAATCATTTGTGGCTTAACAGTTCAAGTTTTGTTGCTTTCGACCGTTACTGTGTGCACCAACTGGGCAAAAGAAGTATGTTGATGAACCTATTATGGTGACAATGGTTTTTCTTCCAGCAAATTCTCATTACATATAAAAATGCTTGCATGGTGATACTTTCATGATACGTCCTCCCACATTTAGTTTTGCACCAGCCACAAAATCTTAGCAGCAACCCTGGTATCAACTAATTGACACTTTTAACTTCAACCGAGCATCTTCAAATTCTACCCATATTCTAAATCTCTGTTTCAACTAAATTGAGCTATTGATTTTCAAACATCCATCTACTTTACACAAACCTGATCCCATGGAATTTCGTACTTCTACTCACCAAGCTAGAAGAAGACTAAGGTAGAAGACAATCTCTAAAGGTAGTGTTTGATAAAAAAATATTATCCATAGATAAGTGTATGGGATAGAGTTTGTCCCCTAACTATCCCTAGGGATATCCCTTGGCTATCCCATTGATCATATCAAATACAAAAAGGTAAATCCATAGGATAACTTTTTTTTACTCTTATTTGAAGGGATAACCAGCTATTCCTGCATTTTCTAAGGAATAAATTGAGAGGATATCCCATGGTTAACCATGGTTAACTATGGATTATCCCTTTGGTTAACTTTATTCCCAGTTATCCCTTATAGTTATGGCTTTTGGGGATAAGAGAGGATATCCCCTTAATATCCCTTCTTATCCCCTATTTCAAACACTACCTAAATCTTGGAAGAAGAAACATAACCCAAGGCAGGTGAACTCTTTTAGGTGTAAATATCTGATATCCACTTAGGCAGTGTTTGATATGGAGGATAAGGAGGGATATCCAGGGGATCTCCCTTCTTATTCCCAAATGCTATAGCTAGAAGGGATAGATCTGAAAAAATTTAACCAGAGGGGATAACTCATGGTTAACCATGGTTAACCATGGATTATCCCCTGAACTTATTCCCTTGGAAACCCAAGAACAACTAAAGTTATCCCTTGATGGCAGACTTGTAATTTTAAAAATATGCTTATTCCCTCAGCTATCCCCTGGATAAATGCTATCACGTACATTTATCCAAGGATAGCTTTTGGGCTATCAAACACTACCTTAGAGTCGTTTCAATTCATAAGTCTAACTAGTCTTTGTCTTGCTTCGCATCCTCTATTTTGGGTTGAAGAGTAACTTTTTTTGATGTCTCTGCTTTGCTCTGCAGAGTCATTTTAGTACATAATTCTAACTAGTCTTTATCTTGCTTTGTATTCTCTATTTTGGGTGCAATAAGAACATTTTGATGCCTGCTTTGCTCTTCACTTCCTCTGCAGCTACATCGATTTAAAAAAAAAAGGACTTGCGTTATTTTTTCTCAGTTACCAGTAAAAATAAAAAGGAAAAATATGAATTTTTATGTTGTGTTAAAGGGTTGCGTCGAAAAAGGAATTTCATTATATTTTTATTACAACTTAGTCTTTATCTTGTCACAGGTCTGTATTTAAGTTTTCTCATAATAATAATAATAATAATAATAATAATAATAATAATAATAATAAACATTCTGCATGCACTACAGTAAATATAAGAAATAACGACGCTTTTAAAGCTATTTCCCGACGCTTTTTAAGCGTCGGGATATAACCTTTTAACGCTTTTGCAAGCGTTGTTAGAAAGGAGGTGGAAAAAAATTTTGCCGATGCTTTTTAAAAGTGTCGTCGGTAAAACTGCCGACGCTTTAAAAAGCGTCGGCATATTATAGTTTGCCGACGCTTTAAAAAGCGTCGGTTCTTACACCAACCCCCCGCCCACGCAGTTCCCCCCCCTCCCCCCTTTTCCCTTTGCCTCTCTTCTCCCACCCACGCCCAACCAGTCCCCCCCCCCCCCCCTTGCCTCTCTTCTCCCACCCACGCCCAACCAGTTCACCCCCCCACGCCCTCCCCTCGCCCTCCCCCTCCCCACGCCACGCTCGCCCCAGCCCAGTTCCTAACCCCCGCCCACCCTGCCTCTCTTCCCCCACCCTGCCTCTCTTCTCCCACCCAACCCAGCCCACGCCCGCCCCAGCCCAGTTCCTACACCCTGCCCACGCTGCCTTTCCCCCCCCCCTCTTCTCCCACTCACGCCACCCTGCCCACGCAGTTCCCCCCCCCCCCCTGCCTCTCTTCCCCCTCCCCGCCCCTCCATTTGATTATCATGACAGAATTTAGTAGTAAGTAGAGAAGCAAATTTTAATAACACTAACTTTATAATCTTAATTTTCAGCTACACGATAAAAAGGAAAGAGAAGAATCTAAGAATTGAAAGACTTAGTCTTGAATTATAACAAACAGTGCTGCTCTGTGCTGGCCCATACGACTTGATACATACAGTACCTGCCTTCTTTTAACATCTGAACTGGCCTAGTACCAGCCAGTGCTGACTCCTTACCTTAATTTTCAAAACCTCATTTTGAAGTGCTCTTTTTACAAACGATTTCAATGATATTATTAGATTAAGCTACATATCTAGAGGACCTGAGGTAACATATCAGACAGTTTTGAGGAAAGAACTTGGAAAAGGTTGTGTGGTGAAATATGTAGACCATAATAGCAAATAATTGGGTCATTACCTAATAACAAGTGAAGTCCTATATAAACCTGTAGATGTCTTCATCAATTCCATACTACAGTTTCCTTGCATCCAAACTTGTGCTAGACCCACAGATTATTCAAATCACATGCCAGAAGGAGCATTTAGTATTTTTCTTCTTCTTTTACTTGGAAGACAAGTTCCAACCTCTTAAATTAATATAACTGTTCAAACAATAGAAGTAATATAGAATTGAGGTTAACACCCAACTTTTCAAACCACCTACTAAAATTAGTATGATTTGAAATCAGTGTCCTTGAATCAACACAATTTCCAAAACTTGTAATGCAAGTAAAATTTCATAAAAAATGAAACAAAAAATCTCATTAGGAGTAAATCAAAGCAAAAGAAATGGTAGTTCTTTAAGAGATCAAACTCATTATAGCATGGCTAAAAGTTATTTTCCCCAAACTATGACAATTATCTCGAGTATGTCAGAGACCTGAGTGCTGAATTATGAATAATAGAGCAAGGAACAAGTAATATTAAGAAAAAAATAACTTACATGACAAAGCTTTAGGGAACAAATTGAAATTATACAAGAACAAGAAAGGTCCAAGGAAACTTCAGTAAGTACTGTTTGTTATAATTATGTACTGTTTGTTATAATTATGAATTCGTAAGCTCCCCCTAAGTTGGGAATTCTAATAACTATTGAATGACTCGAAAATATTCCAGGAATTTAAGTATATGTGCTTCTGCAAGATCGATAATGGCAGCACTTACATGAACCAAATAGCATCTCTGTATGGAAGAATCACATGTTCAATAAAATATACAGTGCAACTAGTGAAGAAAAAAAATGCACGTTGAAATAGAAAACACCAAAATTAACATATTTTGCTTTCTTGTCTGACAGAAACTAAAAGAAGCACATTTATTTACAACATGTTTTTCTCCAAAATTGGATCAACCACTTCTAAGTTGTTTGCTTGAACCTTGTAGAAACTATATTATAAGAGGAAAAAAAATGACAAATTAAGAGAATCAGGCATCAGATCCAACTATGTCAAGCCATGAGACAACCTGATCGATTGAGGGCCTGTGCCGCAGATCTGGGCTGATGCATTTAAGGTAGCTAAAACCATTTGCCAGACTAGTCTCTCCCAGAATATGGTAGACTCGGAATTCCATGAGACACTCAGTACCTACCATGCCAATGGTTGTAAGGTACTGGTACGCATGGAAGTTTGGCACAGCACCATATAGTTGCCATCGAACTTTCAGTAGTATATTGTGTCAGTACAGGAGGTGTACAGGAACATACCTGGTTTACAAATATGGTATCAGTAAACCATCGATGAAATTTCCTATATTGATACAATGAACCATGTTTCAAAGTACCTTGGGAGCTTCTTAAATCTCTTGAAGGCTTTAAGAACAAACCTGAACATAAGAATTCAGTTCATTCAGGTGTGTCATTGGAAATCATGGTCCATTTAGCAAGATTTTAACCAAGCAGATATGGATCAACAATTTAATCAATAAATGTCAAGGAGCCATTTCACAAGAATCTCTACAACTGCAGATATGGATCAACAAGAATGATTTACATCAGCCACATGTTAGATTTTCAAAATAGAGTAATATCTAACAACATTGCAAGTGAAATTAAGCATGAGAATAAGGAATTTATAATCCTTTTTTTATAGACAAATTTACACTCCGGTGAAACATTTTCGTGGCTGCAACCAAGACATTCATAATCCCTACAATGAATGTATTCACAATAGATAAATTAATACTTACAACGAACAATTTTACCCTTTTTTTAATTCCTATCATGTGGCCTGTTAACAAAATCTATCATGCTGCTGTACTACCAGGACAATAGGGATATCAAAGGAGGGATTGTCCCCCTCCCCCAACCCAATGTGCCGCCCATGCCTATGGGTTATGGGGTTTATGTCTGCCATAAATATAAGCTCTCCTTTGGACAAAATATGGCCTTCCATCAGAATTATAGCAATAGATATCAATCAAATATATGGGAAGAGGCATGTATGTTCCGATTATAAGCAAGCAAAAGTCATGTCCAACCACTGAAAATTTTTAAGGTGCCTGTAGTGATGCAAGGGGTTTCCAGCAATGATTCGTAGTTGAATTTGTATTACATCAATGTATCAGTTCTCTAGCATTCCATAGAATAAATTCAATTAAAACCACATTTCGTTGTCTCATAAGCAATATCCATCACTTTTCCAAATGTAGTATGACGTCATGCATTACAAAATTCATAAAAACACACAAACTCAAGACATGGCATCTTATATATACCATCAATCTTTAAAATAAGTGCAACTGAAAGTCCTAAAGTTGGTAATGAATCATATCAGCATAGCAACCAAGCAACAATAAATATTTATCTACAAGTTTAAATCGATATTATACCTGCCAAGGTTGTGGTTGTTCTTCTACAGGACTAGGGAGGCTGGCTCTGCCCGTGACCAGAACCTGGTCCTTGTCTATAATATGCCCCATGTCCAGGTCTTGCTCCTTGTCTGTTATCTCCACCATATCCTTGTCCATTGTAACCAGGTCCTACTCCTTGTCTGTGATCACCACCATAACCTTGTCCACTGTAACCAAATCCTCCTTGTCTATAATCTCCACTGTAACTAGGGCCTGGATTTTGCCTGTAATTTCCAAAACCAGGAGAGCCTTGTGGAAAGTTCCTCTGCTCTGGAGGGCCAAAATTTCCTCGATCTGCTTGGTTAAAATCTCTTTGACCATCCTTATCTCTAAAACATAAACAAATATGAACTATCTGATGAGAATCTTCAAAACACTGAAGAATTTAAAAAAAACTTATAAACTTAGCATTGAAACAAAGCAAAATTTAGCAAATCATGGGGTCAAGGAGTATAGAAGATGCCTGCTCCAAGTGAAGCAAGACTATGGAATGAAAACTCTAAGCTCTAAAAACGAAACCAACATGCACAAAATGTAATGTTACTGTTGGATAAATTAAGCACCTATTTAGAGACCAGAAGATTGATGTGTCTTTTATATATTATTATATATGTAAAGAGAAAGCAAAGAAAAAATATTCAACAAAGGAGAAGACTTTGTGCTTCATCCCATTGTCATCTTATTTCTCAAAACCATGCATGATATGCCCAATCATTAAAAGAAAACCAATCTACAGGCATGGGCACCTTCCTCAAAAGGCTCAAAGCCATATTTATTTAACAATCCTCACGATTTGAAACAGGCCTTTCTCAAAAGACTCAAATTAAAAGCCACATCTCCGTGCTTTCAAATCCCCAGCTGAAACATTTCTTGGAACAAAAAAAAAAAGGTTACATAGCCTGCATCAGAGGAAAAGCAAACTCCAACCTATCTGCATGCCATGCAAGAATTATTTATGTGCCATCACAGCACATGGTTAAGAGAATTCAGAAAACCAGGCATCTTGAATATGGTAGAGCATGTTGCATAGACATACATGATCTACTGGAATTTTTATAAGGAATTATTTAACTTGCAAAGAAATTGCTCTGTAGATATGATAAAAAAGGAAAAATAATGTCAACCATCTTTGCAAGCTTTATGTGCATCACAATATTTCAAACTTTCAATAGATATGCTATCACAAACACTAATAGATATGAGGTTAATACATATTGATGCATGGAATTTGATCATCAGTTTCTATTTTAATTTGTTTAACAATGTGCTTACTTTTTATATGTACAAAGAAAGATGTCAAGAAAGTGTTTTTACTATGTTATAGTCCTCGTTTAAATTGGCAATATCAAGTTCAAGAGGGAAAAAAAGTTACAATGAGCATGCTCAACATATTCTGGTAATTGCCATCTCATGTAAATTCTCTCTTCAACCTTATCTTGCATTGCCTCCTAGCTTTCCATTTTTTAAACACAATTTCATTGTTTGGATTGGCCACATATATGCAGTTTATGTTAAACAGGTTAAAATTTTTACTTTTCTACCAGTCTTAACATTAAGCAAGGTTAAAACAAGATGTCATGGCAGCAGTGATATAGAGCACAACTAAAGATAAACAAGAGAATTGCATTAAGAATCTCCAGTACAATTCTTAGGAAATCAGTATAAATTTGAAGCTCTGTTGACTGTAATAAATGTAACTGCTGTCAGTAAATATACACAAGTATGCAAATTGTGACAACATTGCTCTGGCTTACATACTAAGAAATTGATAAGGATAGGACCGAGAAAAGTACCATATCTTCTGCTATGCTGCCCCCATCAACTTGATTGGTAGCACATATTTGAACTTTGTCATTTTTTAACTCAGCTAAGTTGGTATACCTTTAAAAGAATGGAAACCGAAATAAAAATTAATTACTTCTTACACAAAAAGTGAAACCATGAAGCAAAATGAAGAATCTTAGCCACTTAAAATTCCTAAACAAGCTGTTTTAAATGAAGGCTTAAAAAAAGGAACATACTTGCGAGCGAGCATGTCAAAAAGGCTAACCAGCCTCTGTGAAGCATAAGCACTTAACCTATGAACATGAGGAGCCATATTTGCCAATATTGCAAGACAATTTGTATGCAGGTAGATATCATGTTTATATTCCACGGGTTATCAAGTTAGAATAATGAATTAAGGTTTCCAATTTAGTTGGTCTTGGAGTTTCAATAAAAAACAAATTTGCACAGAAGAGTTGCATGAAATTATTAGACATGGTTCAGGTAAGTAAAGTTTGCTAGCAGTGTAACCAGATTTTTTTCCTGGATGCTCAAAGCATAATGCGTCAGCCTATGAGATCCATGGTAGAGGGCCACTGGGACACAAGCATTTCATACCAAGCAAGCATGCAGAGAGATACAAGAAAAAAAGATTTTTGACCTGGATATTCAGAGCAAAATGCGTCAGCCTATGAGAAGGGGCACCGGGACACAAGCATATTATACCAAGCAAGCATGCAGAGAGTTGCAACAATCAAATGAATTGACTGTTCTGCGGTGCTATTTGTTATATGACTATTTTATGTTATAGTATAATAGAGAAGAATTTTATAAAGACAAAAAAGTTTCTGCACACCCTAAACAAAAATTGTTTCACATTTGACTAGATTGACAGTTGTAGGGCCAAAAGTTGCACCTCAAGTGTCCCCTGATCAGACACTCATGTACCTGTAGGTAGAGTTGGCATATTGCTCACAAAACATGACATTTCACTTCTAGAGCATCAAGGATTGTCATGCAGTTTATGTTCAAATATCCATAAGTACCAGAACTACTTAGAACAAAGAACACAAAAAGGACCAGGTGCCACAAACTGTATCATGAATTTGACCTACTAAAATATTTTAGACTAGATACCGAGGAAGTTGCATATATTTTTGTGTCCAGGTACTCAAAAAAGTGATATTTCTCTCAGTTTACTGGAAGTAACATTTTTTACTGGATATCTTAAATTTAACAAGTTGCCATCGTCAACAGTTTGCCACTATCTTCCCAAGGATAATGGAGCAGAAAGAGGCCACGTGGGAAAGTAAACAGAGCATCTTATGCCTTACCTGCAGCTTGGAGAGGTTGTACTTCACAGTCCTTATTAGTATTACAACCATCAAAGAGCCAAGAGAAGTGTTATGGAGAAGGCGTTCTTGGTACCATGGAACACTAGGAAGTATCTGCAGATGGAAAATAAATTAGTACCAATTTATTTTGAAAACATCACTGTTCTGATATTTGATATTCTCAAGCACTGATGCAAGCATAAAGACAGATTCATGATGCACAAAGGTATAATTCGAATTACTAAAAATGACATGAATTCCTTTGGTACGATATGAATATAAATTTCATGGGGAAAATAGATAGGGCACTAGGCACAATAAGATGGTTAGATGAAGCAAGTTAGCAAAATGACAAAAGCTTGGAGTTCTTCAAATATCAAAATGATGACAAACTGTGCTTCATTTAGTTTAAAACTTTAATGAGTGATAACTGCTTGCCGGTTATTTAAAATCATCATAGCTACACCTAACAAAAGAAGGTAACAAATAAAATAGCATCTAAACAATCCACATGCTTCTTGCTTACAGAACAAGCCCCACAACTAGTTTCTACATTCATTAAGTCAAATGCATTTGATTCGCTCATATATAGAGAGAGGAAACTAGAATGCATTTGATTATTAAATTAGTCCATTATATTATCAGGTTATTTCAGGGAAGAAACTTAATTGTTATAGTACTAAAATTATCCTAAAATGATGGGATGCAGAAAGTGCACTGTAGCATGTAGATTCATGCGAAATTACTATTGGTTGACCAGGCTATGTATGGTAAATGGAATTATTAGTTTTGAGCAAAAAAAAAATAAATAGCATCTTAAATCATTCAGAAGCATATCTAATGCATGAGATCAAACGAAGTATACCTTCCTAATGCATCGTAGGTCCCTGCTAGATTGTTGTATACTCCCAGTGTATCTGGATGATATGGTCCATATTCTCGCTCCAAAATGCTCTTAGCTTCCTCAAACAACTCTGCAGCTTCATTTATTTCATTCAGTTGCACACAAGCTAGCCCCATTTGGTTCAAAGAAATGCCAACGAAGGCAGACCTTTTCTTCCCACATGCACGAAGCTTTGTGATTGAATTCTGGAAGGAGGCATAAGACTCGGAATAATCTCCAATGACATAATACAACACTCCCATCTGAGCCTCAATTCCAATGACATAATACAACCCGTAGTCCTAAGCAGGTGGTATATTTAGGCATTGACCCTTCAAGATCATGCTGCCATTGTGTCATATCTAAAGAGCCGATCAATTCAAGCACCTAACTCAGGCACCAGGCGCTTCCCTCTTTGCTTTGTCACGCACTTTAATCCATCCTCTGCAACAAAGTTTCCTCCCACCTGCTGGATGGAAAATAGATTCCTTCTGATTCCTTCTTTTCTTTTTCTTTTTCTTCTTCTTATTAGTTTTTTCAATTTCTTGCTCAAGTGGACGTTCCAATTCTTCTTCCGATGGACTCATCCGTACAATCCATCATTGACACAAACAAAGAAATAAAGATCCAAAGAACAAACGAAAATCCAAAACAAGATCCCTCCTGAACGCTAGGGCTAAATCTCGAAACAGTAGCAATGAGAACCAACCAAAAGAAACCATCAACGTATTGAGGGAGAATAAGAAGGAACAAGGCAAAGAATGAAACACGCACCTGCCCAGGAGTCCAAGGCCCAGACTCTACCATCTTTCACGCCAGGGACTGACCCAAGCCTACCTCAAATCAAACCAAGTGAGATCCGATCTCCTCTCTGCTCTTCCACTGCCTTTCGTCTTGTTCTCAGGAGATCCCGAAGCGAATAGCTTGGGGGGATCAGAGTTAAACCTAGCTTGGGGGGGGGGGGGGATCAGAGAAGGAGCCTGTCGACGGGGGTAGGGATCAGAGGTAAACCTAGCATCTAGGGGAGAAGGAGCCTGCCGACCGGGGGGGGGGGGATCAGAGGTAAACCTAGCATCTAGGGGGGAGACAGAACGCGGGCGCGGCGAGAGGTAAACCTAGCTTCAGAACGCGGGGGGCGGGGGGGGGGGGCGGGGCGGGGGAGTAAACCTAACTTCAGAAGGCCGTGGGGTCCAGTGGACACGGTGTGCGTGGTAGGGGGGGGGGGTCCAGTGGGCTTCAGAAGGCCCGTGAATTTTCCACCCCACCCTTAAGCGCTGGGAAAAAAGAGTTGTTAAACATAAATTTTACTGTAGTGATGTGGAGTCAATTGTTGCCACCTAACATCATCTCATGTTGTTTTCAGGCAAGGAAAGCTAAAGAGAGAGTGTACAACTCCACCATTCCCATTGACATGGCAGCATGATGCAACATGTCGCATCATATTCTGGATGTATGATCATGCCATCGAATAAAGTTGTACTCTTTCCTGAAAATACTGTCACCAATTAATATATATTTGATGAAAATGAAAGACTTCTCGGGGCTTTTCAATCCACAAAGAGAAGATAACAAAAAGAAAAAATCTGGTTGCATTGCTTTTTAATGCAGTAAGCGCATATTAATCATGGAAATTGATCATTTAACATATATGTAATAATCCAATAAATCTTGTAAAGTATTACATATGCATTGATATGCATAAATAATTAATTTATACGATCAATACATGTTTACTGTATAAAAAAAAATGATATAGCAAGCTTTTTTCTTAATTAGAGAGGCAGGCGATCAGTCTTTAGATGGCGGCGCCGCCATCTGACAGCGAAGGAGGCGGCGGACATGGAGCGCGTTATAATCATATTGGGGATGTTTATGGTATTTCTGTACAAAAGCTAGTCCGCACAGAATTGCCTATGAGGACAACCATCACACTCCCATCAATTACTTACGTTGAGCATCAATTACTTACATTGAGCGCATGGATACGGCTACAAAAACACCTAAATTGAGCTTTAGAAGTTATCCAAGGACTAAATATTATGAATATTTCTTAATTTTATAAGAATATTAATTCTAATAATTAAACCAAAATGATCTTTAAAACATATTGTAATTACATTAATTAAAACTAAAATTAATTATTTACATCCGTCTGGTTTTAAAATTTTGATATATATGTTTTGATTTTATGTTTTTCACTCAAGCCTAATCCGTCACTTAGTCTAGGCATCTCTTGACTTTATAAAATATATAAAAAAATAAAATTAATAATATATCAATAGGAATTGCCTAAAATGCATAATTACATGTACCTGCATTATCAACAAAAATCATCAATGAATTGTAAAGTGTACGTGCATAAATAAACATACTATGTGATATTTAACAATAATATTCTGATATATCGAGATTTAACAGCAAAAGTGATAAATATTGCATTTATTAGTCAACAATTTTATACAACAATGAAAGGATATACTAGACTCAGTCAATAAATATCATCATTAAGATATTAAGATATGTTTTCGGTAAAACTAGCAATATTTTGCCAAGTTAACATTTTTCTTTTAGGGATGCTTAAGGTCAATGTCGATCTTGCTAAACCAAGATAACACTTTTCTTTTTTAAATCTATGGGATGCTTAAGGTCAATATGTTTGACTCAAAAAGTGATGTTCAAAGGGATAAGAGTAGGTAGGACAACTTATTCAAAGAGGTTGATTGAGCAATAAAGTTGGAGGAAAAAGCATTCTCCTTGCAGCATGGGCGCTTGCAGTGCGTTTTAGAACCGCCATGGATGCTGGGACCCAGGCCAATTATTTGAACAAAAGGTCCTACTTCACTTAGATAATTAAAAATAAAAAAAAATCCTTTTATTGTTTACTGTCATATAACTGAGCCTTGAGTAATAATTATTTGACGAAAATTCGTCAGATTCACCTCCAAAAAAAAAATCATTTGAGTGAGAATAAGTGCATAAGAGATTTGGTGGTTTCTATTGCTGCTTGCTCCTTGACGCTTCCCTCAGGCCCAAACGCATTCTCGCACCAACCACCATTTGGTGGAGCCGGCATGCAAGGGCAACAATGAAGAAAGATAAAGCAACTAGCAATGAAAAGTCCTTTTGTAGGAAGGAAAAATTGTTCTGCACTACATGCAGTATATTTACTTGATCAATACTATTTTTAATGGATCAAAGAATTTTCAGTCTAAACAGCTTAACGGATAATGGGGATTATTCGTTAACGGCTAAATGAATAAACGGCCCGAAGACCGTATTATACGCCTCATTACCGTTTAGTCATTTTCGTCCACGTTAGCTTTAATATAATATATTTAAATTTTTAATATATATATTAAAAATTTAAAATTTAAAATAAATAAAATATATATAGATTTATTGATTATGTATATTAGCTTATGTGCTTAATGATAATTTATTAATTTTTTAGAATAAGATGAAGACCAATTGAAAATAACCAAATGATGATATTGATACATCTAACACATTAGATGACTCCATTAAAGATTCTTTGACTCCAAATGAAATGTAAAACACTGACTCTATTTCTCCAACAAAGTCTTTATGATTAGAGGTTTGGAACCATTTTAAACGTAAAATGATCTATGGGAGTTTGAAAACAATTTGTAACTACTGTTAAAAGAAATCAGATAAAGAAGAGCTCCATCAGATTTTTCTATTAGTATTTTTTTATTTTTAAAAAAAATATAAATTTAATAAAATTATTTTATTTTTTTATGTAAACAGTCAAACGGGTACCCATTCTCGTTTACTCGACCAGGTATCTCCATCCTCGCTTCTTTAACTATAACGGCTTAATGGGACGGGTAACAGGAACGTTTTTTTTGGGACCGATATAAGTCGCCCAGGCCATTCCCGAGCCATTGCCATCCCTTATACAGGAGTGTGCTTGTACGATGCGTAAAATAATAAAATTAATTTTGACATACGCGGCTGCACGCGCGCGACCAATCATCACATGCGATGCGCACGACTTGCACTTCACGTGGTGCATAAAGACCTTTTCTTATAGGAATTACCTTTTTGTAATATGTTCTCGAAGTGATAACAAGGATGTTTCTGGGACACTTTGGGGAGCTACTTTTCCGCTAGTGTCTCTCTTAGTATTTTTCTTTGCTTCGATCATTAGTTTTTGCCTCAGTCTATAGAATTCTTTATCTTAGAAGATTTTGGTTTTATCTATCATAACATTGGATTTATTCTATCTGATATGGCTGATCCAACGCCGTCAGAATAAACAGTAACGGCGACTGACAAAGGCCCTCTCGGCCTCCTGAGCCCCCCTCGGTATCAGACTTCATAAATAGTATCTCAACCCCCGAGACCCCCACGGCCTCGGACTGCATGAACAGCGCTCGGCCTCGAGCTTCGCTCCCAGCCTCGAGCCTCAACCTCCAAGACCCCCTCCGATCCCGGACTTCATGAACAGTATCTCAACCTCCGAGACCCCCTCCGGTCCCGGACTTCATGAACAGTATCTCAACCTCCGAGACCCCCTCCGATCCCAGACTTCATGAAGAGTATCTCAACCCCCGAGACTCCCTTCGGTCATGGACTTCATGAACAGTATCTGAACCCCCAAGACCCCCACGGCCTCGGACTGCATGAACAGCGCTCGGCCTCGAGTTTCGCTCTCGGCCTCGGACTGCTTGAACAGTGCCCGGTACGTAGTCTGGCCCTTGAGCCCTACAACCTAAAGCCTCGGGTCACCTAGCATGCCCACGTGGTTCGTCGCCCATCCGTAGCAGCATGTGGCCATGCCTCATAACGGCGTATGGTCCATCGCACGTACAAGACTATGCATGACCATACCCCGTTACAACGTATGATTCACCACCCACCCACAACTATGCATGGTCACATCCGGCAACGGCGCACACTAGGTACAGCTACAACCGCTGAACACCTGTGAATCAGTACTGATAGATAATGCAGGACACCTCCGACACACACGGTGACAGTACGACCCGTCACTGTCAGCCTCACCCTTTTTGTCCGTTATAGGACAAGGTACCTCAAAATCAGCTATCTTCTGGAACAGAAAGGTGGATCTTCAAACAGGTATAAAAGCGCACACTCTCACTGTAAGTAGGGATCCAAGAACTGAGGTTTTCTAGCTTCTTCCCACTAGTTAAACCCTAACTTTCTAGCTTCCTTTCGTTAGTCAGTTCTCGTCTGTTCCCGAGTGACTAACTTAGCATTGGAGGATCCCCACCGGAGCATTCGATCTCCGAGGACTTTTCTTGCAGGAGTCCGACGAGGAGGACGTCCATTTTTTTGATGTTTGAAGAAAGTGACTCGGCATCAACACTATCCATTTATTAAAAAGGAGACTCAAGTGCCCTTCTTTGATCAATAATCTTCCTTGGGAAGGTTATAATAGATGTACCACAACATGTCATAGGCTATGACTCCTTTAGTTTCCAAAATCCAAAAAGAGAGTTTTTCAATATTTTAACTTTTGTTTGTATTTTTATGATAATTATCAAAATATATATTTGAGGAAGAGTATTACTGTCATTTATGGTTCTATGACATGAATTGTAATAGAAATGGCTTCTATTCATTTTCAATAATCTTTAAGAAATTTATTGGAATTTATCCATCATGTAACTTCTAGCCAATAAAACTCATTATGTCCTTGCCAATCAATCGATCTAACTCGATGTGCATAAAATTAGAAAAGATTAAGTCCCTGATGTTAGTAATAGTGTCCTAGGCCTATTGTATGGACATGGTATTTTGAATATTTATGAGCATTTACTATTATCATAATTTACATGTTTATTATATAATAATGTCTTTGAATAATATTATTAATTATTCTAAATGTCCCTAATTAGTTATTGTTATGGGTATAACAATGAATTAAGATTAGTATGAAATTTGATTGATATTCATGGGATGAATATGTGTATGAGATACAAATCAAATTTATATGTATTTGTTGAGAACAAATATTGGACAAGACCCACCTTGAGATTAATACATGGATCAAAGTCATAAGTTAATCTCTAGTAGTTGTGTCATTAAATCCTTAGACCTGAGATTGCTATAGTTCTCAACATGAGGAATATTATGTTTTGACATAATCAAATGTTATCTTTAACCGAATGATTATAAAGATTATGCTTGAACATAATAATTAAGAATCATGTAGTGAGATATGAGTGATTAAGATGGAATTTGTCTCTCTTATTATAAGAGATATATCTCTGGGCCCCTCGATGATTGAGACTGAGAAATGCATGGCCGTGCTCAAATGAATTGATGGAGATCAATATCATTTGTTTAGTCAGTCTAATTGAGTTTCGAGAAATTAAAGATAGAGCGATATAAGGTTGACTTTTTCCATGCCTTATATTCTATCAAGATATCATGTGACAAAAGGATTATATCATTAGCTACTTTAAGGTTGTCTCGGAACATAAGCTTTTCATTTAACTTGGGTAGTCATAATATCTTGCTAGAGGTCGCTTATGACTTATAGGATCAAAATGTGATTTAGGCCTACTGTCAACGTTAATTGAACCCATAGGGTCGCACACTAAGAACGGACAATAATGGTTACGGTTTGTTACTCTCTATAGTAATTTAAAATGATGAGATTATTTTAAATTATAAATAATAATTAGTTGTTATTTAGATTTGAGTTTAATTTTGAGAAAATTTAAATTCATAATTTAAATTATGACAAGTAATTAATTAGTTATATTTTCTTATTAGATAAGGAAATAGTCCATAAAGGTTTTTGGTTAAAAATAAATTCCTTATTTGGTATGGACTAGAATTTAAATTGTCATTATTTAAAAGGAGTTTTAAATAAATATTAATTAAAATCCTAGTTAACCAAAAACCCCTATATATATATATATATGATATATACATTTTAATGTCTAATGGGGCATTTGAAAGGTCGTGTCTATTGGGGCATTTGAAGGGTTGTGCCTTTTGCTTGAAAATAGAAAAATAGAGAGTTGACGACGATGGTTCATTTTTGTGAAAAATGAACTTTGAACTAGCATTCAAAAACTATTTTAGTGTCTGTTCGTGTGTGTGGATACTTATAGAGGGTGGTCGTCTTTCTGAAGGCAGCACCTTTGAATATCCGAGCAAACCCAACACAAGAACAGACGGATTACATACTGATCAACAAAAGGTAATATATTCCATTTATACTTCTTTCATTTTTATGAAATGCATTGTGATCCTTGGTGGGTTATGGAATAAATTTATTTTATTTCTGCTGCCATTTTATTCCAATTAGATTGGGATTTTTCATTCCGTAATCCAACCGTGGTATCAGAGCCACTTGCGTTTTCATAAAAATTGATTATGCCATGTTTGATTGTATGTATGAGATGTATATGATCTTGGAATGATTTACGTTCTTGTATATATGAGATATTAGGGTTTGCGCGAACGACATAGATAATAGGTTTTCTAAGGTGTTAATTGATGAATCTGTTTCCTGTAAGGATTCGTTAATATGATTAAGAATCCGAATGAGATATTGCAATTAAAGTGTTTAATAGCATGATATATGATTTCGGTGTTGTCTTAATTACATTAATACATGAACTGAATTCACATATCAATAAGGATTTATCAATTGCTGTTTATGGTGGTGCGGAACCGCCGTACTACCTAATCGGAGCGCCTTATAAATTTAATTGGTTTTAAACAATACGCCTATTATAACATATTTTCTTTAATGCAATATGTATATGCTATATGATAACATGATATGTTTTGTATGGTGTGTTGCTTTGTATGGTGCATAGTATGGCCTTGTGACCAATGTGATTGGCATGTTTTTATTATTCTTTTACAAGGGTTGTAATTATTAAATATGGCCTGCGTGCCATTTTGTTTCATTGTAATTTTTCTTTTACTTTTAGTAGTATTTGTTTATTTATTGTAATAAAACAAGAAGACAAAGCAAGCCATTTGAAGTCATGCAATCCAACCATGGTGATGGAGGAGCTATGTGTCTGTGCACAAGATGATGGTCAAGTAGACATTATGGTGTTGCTCATTATTACCTAGGATTGACCATTGATCTTCATATTGGCTTATGAAGATCAATCTAGATAAGGCCATACTATGACACGTTTATTATATACATGTATGAGATGCTATGTATGATGATATCAATGAGTATGTGATACTAAATGCATGATAAAATCTATCTAGATCCCTCACATAAAATTTTAAGTTGACATGCCATCCATATTTAAACACTTGTCAAGGCTTTTATCACCTTAATGTGGGTTCTACCAAAGTAGAAGTACATTAGGTTACATTAGTGAGACAAGATGAGTAATGGTGCTACCCATATGTTTAAAAATTGTTTAACTTAATTAGGTTATCAAAACGGTTTTGGGCCTAATGCATGAGATGGGATTTAAACATGCCAGGACATATGATGTCAAAATCCCATAAATTTTTAAGAGTTGCATGAGTTGCAATTGGTAAGAGTTACCTACCTAAATAACTTAATTTTAAGTGTCATGCCAAAGCTGACTTAAAGTTGAGTATAAATATGGATCTTAGCTCACTAAATTAATATGATTATTATTATTGAGGGTTGTTAATTTAGTGGGAGTTTTTCATAATCAAAATACTTAACGAACTTTGCATTTATTGTAGATGGCCAACAATAATAACAATTCTACTATGTCACTGCGATCAATCTTGAGAAGGACAAACTTACTGGGACTAACTTCCTTGACTGGTTTCAAAATTTGAGAATTGTTCTCAAACAAGAAAGGAAGCTTTATGTCCTGGATCAACCTCACCCTGAAGAACCAGCCGATAATGCTTCTAGAGCTGAAAAGAATGCTTATAAGAAACATCATAATGACTCTATTGATGTTGCATGCTTGATGCTAGCTACCATGAGTTCTAAACTTCAGAAAGATTTGGAAAACATGGAAACTTATGATATGATTGTCAATCTAAAGGAAATGTTCCAGCAACAAGCAAGGCAAGAAAGGTATGATACTACCAAGGCATTGCACTCTTGCAAAATGGCTGAGGGTGCTTCAGTTAGCGCTTATATGTTGAAAATGAAAGGCTATATTGAACACCTTGATAGGCTTGGATTTCCATTGAGCCAAGAGTTGCAACAGATTTGATCCTAAATTCACTTCCTGATAGTTATGGCCAGTTTGTCATGAACTATAACATGAATGAAATGGACAAATCAATTTCTGAGCTGCATATGATGCTTAAAACTGCTGAACATATTAAGTCCAAGCCTGGCCATGTTCTGATGGTTCAAAAGGGAAAGGGTTTTATGAAGAAAGGAAAAAAAGGGTAAGGGAAGGGTTGGAAAGTCCAATGCTCAACCCAAGCCCAATCCTAAACCCAAGGCTAAAGCCCCAAAGGAGGGTGTCTGTTCCTTTTGCAATGAACATGGTCATTGGAAGAGAAACTGCAAGCTGTATTTGGAGGATCTAAAGAAGAAGAAGAAGACTGGTGAGACCGGTTCTTCAGGTATTTATGTTATAGAGATTAATTTTTCTCCTTCTAGTTCCTGGTATTAGATACTGGATGTGGATCTCATATTTGCACAAATGTGCAGGGGCTTAAAAGGAGTAGACAACTGAAGAAGAGCGAAGTTGATATTCGAGTAGGCAATGGAGCAAAAGTTGCTACTTTAGCTGTAGGAAGTTACAACTTTCTTTCCCAGTGGGCTTTTGTTAGTTTTGAACAATTGCTTTTATGTTCCTACAATGTGTAGGATTTATTTCAGTTTCTTGTTTGGATAATGATGGTTTTTCTTTTATTATTAAGAATAATAATTACTCCATTTATCATAAAGACATGTTCTATGCAAATGCTGAATTACTAGATGGTTTTTATGTTTTGAATCTTCAAAAATCCAACAATTCTTCTATCTATAACATAACTACCAAGAAATTTAAGTCCAATGACTTAAATTCAACCTATCTTTGGCATTGTCGCCTTGGCCATATAAATGAGAAACGCATATCAAAACTCCATCAAGATGGACTTTTGAACTCATTTGATTTTGAATCATATGATACATGTGAATCTTGTCTATTGGGTAAGATGACAAAGGATCCCTTTACTGGACACAGTGAAAGGGCCAATGAATTATTGGGCCTAATACATACAGATGTATGTGGACCATTAAGTTCAGATGCTAGAGGAGGTTACAAGTACTTCATTACATTTACTGATGACTTCAGTAGATATGGTTATGTCTACTTGATGAGACACAAATTGAATCATTTGAAATGTTCAAATCTTTTCAAAATGAAGTACAAAACCAACTTGGCAAGACAATCAAGGCACTTCGATCTGATCGAGGTGGAGAATATTTGAGCCAAGATTTTATGACCATCTTAGAAGTTGTGGAATCATTCCACAACTAACTCCTCCTGAACACCACAATGGAATGGTGTGTCTGAAAGAAGGAATCGAACTTTTTTGAAACAGCTGCGTTCACACTAAATCGAGTTCCAACCAAAGCGGTTGAAAAGACACCATATGAGATGTGGACTGGTAAAAAGCCCGGTTTGTCTTTTCTTAAGATTTGGGGTTGTGAAGCTTATGTAAAACGTCAAGTTTCAAATAAGCTGGAACCCAAGTCTGACAAATGTTTTTTGTGGGGTATCCTAAAGAGACTAAAGGATACTACTTTTACAATCCCATTGAGAACAAAGTGTTTGTTGCTCGAAATGGTGTCTTTCTAGAAAGGGAATTTATTTCTAAAGGAACCAGTGGGATCAAGGTACAACTCGAAGAAATTCGAGAACCACAAGATAACATTGAACCGCCTGTGGATGCTCAAAGTCAACAAACCATTGTTGACACACCACCTGTAGCACAAAAATTACGTAGATCTGATAGGATACGTCATGAGCCCGAGAGATATGGATTTCTTATGACTGATAATCATGATGTATTGTTAGTGGATCAAAATGAACCTACTACCTATCAAGAGGCTATGTTAGATCTAGACTCTGAGAAATGGTTAGAGGCCATGAAGTCTGAAATCCAATCCATGTATGATAATCAGGTATGGACCTTGATTGAGCCACCTGAAGGTACAAAGACCATTGGGTGCAAATGGGTTTTTAAAAAGAAAACTGACATGGATGGTAAAGTGCATACTTACAAAGCAAGGCTAGTTGCAAAAGGTTTCAAACAAACTCATGGTATAGACTATGATGAAACTTTTTCATCTGTAGTCATGCTTAAGTCTATTAGAATTCTCATTGCCATTGCTACATATTATGACTATGAGATTTGGCAAATGGATGTTAAAACTGCATTTCTTAATGGAAACTTACTTGAGGATGTGTACATGACACAACCTGAGGGTTTTGTACAACCTGAGAATTCTAGTAAAGTATGCAAGCTTCAAAGATCCATTTATGGTTTGAAGCAGGCTTCTCGGAGTTGGAATCTTCGTTTTGATGAATCAGTCAAAGAGTTTGGATTTATCAAAAATGAAGATGAACCTTGTGTTTACAAGAAAGTTAGTGGGAGCACCATTGTATTTCTGGTCTTATATGTTGATGACATTTTACTCATTGGGAATGATATCCCTACCTTGCAGAGTGTCAAGTCTTGGTTAGGGAAATGTTTCTCAATGAAAGACTTAGGAGAAGCTGCCTATATCCTAGGGATAAAGATCTATAGAGATAGATCTAAGAGGCTGATTGGTCTAAGTCAAAGTACTTACATAGACAAAGTACTGAAAAGGTTCAGTATGCAAGATTCCAAGAGAGGATACTTGCCTATGTCTCATGGTATTATACTTAGCAAATCTCAGTGTCCTAACACAAAAGATGAGCGAGAGCGCATGAGTAAGATTCCTTATGCTTCAGCAATAGGATCTATCATGTATGCTATGTTGTGCACTAGACCAGATGTCTCTTATGCTTTAAGCATAACGAGTAGATACCAGTCAAATCCCGGTGAGAGTCACTGGACGGCTGTCAAGAACATTCTTAAGTATCTGAGAAAATCTAAAGATGTGTTCTTGGTGTATGGTGGATTGGAAGATGATCTGGTTGTAAGTGGTTACACAGATGCAAGCTTTCAATCTGACAAAGATGATTTTCGATCGCAGTCAGGATATGTGTTTTGTTTAAATGGTGGTGCTGTTAGCTGGAAAAGTTCAAAGCAAAGCACTGTTGCTGATTCTACAACTAAAGCTTAATACATAGCAGCATCTGATGCAGCAAAGGAAGCAGTTTGGATCAAGAAGTTCATTACTGACCTTGGAGTGGTTCCTAGCATCACAAATCCTATTGATGTTCATTGTGACAATAATGGTGCTATCGCACAAGCAAAGGAACCTAGGTCACATCAGTGATCCAAACACATTCTTAGGCGTTATCATCTCATTCGAGAAATCATTGAGAGAGGTGACGTAAAAATATGCAGAGTTCCAACATGACAATGTTGCTGATCCATTACTAAGCCTCTACCACAAGCAAAGCATGATCGTCATACTAGGTTCATAGGTATTAGATACATTAATGAGTGGGCTTAGTGCAAGTGGGAGATTGTTAGTAATAGTGCCCTAGGCCTATTGTATGGACATGGTATTTTTAATATTTATGAGCATTTACTATTATCATAATTTGCATGTTTATTATATAATAATGTTCTTGAATAATATTATTAATTATTCTAAATGTCCCTAATCGGTTATTATTGTGGGAATAACAATAAATTAAGATTAGTATGAAATTTGATTGATATTCATGGGATGAATATGTGTATGAGATACAAATCAAATTTATATGTATTTGTTGAGAACAAATATTGGACAAGACCCGCCTTGAGTTTAATACATGGATCAAAGTCATAAGTTAATATCTAGTAGTTGTGTCATTAAATCCTTAGACCTGAGATTGCTATAGTCCTCAACATGAGGAATATTATGTTTTGACATAATCAAACGTTGTCTTTAACCGGATGATTATAAAGATTATGCTTGAACATAATAAGAATCATGTAGTGAGATATGAGTGATTAAGATGGAATTTGTCCCTCTTACTATAAGAGAGATATCTCTGGGCCCCTCGATGATTGAGACTGAGAAATGCATGGTCGTGCTCAAATGAATTGATGGAAATCAATATCATTTGTTTAGTCAGTCTAATTGGGTATCGAGAAATTAAAGATAGAGCGATATAAGGTTGACTTTTTTCATGTCTTATATTCTATCAAGATATCATGTGAAAAAGGATTATGTCATTAGCTACTTTAAGGTTGTCTCGGAACATGAGCTTTTCATTTAACTTGGGTAGTCATAATGTCTTGCTAGAGGCCGCTTATGACTTGTAAAATCAAAATGTGATTTAGGCCTACTGCGAACGTTAATTGAACCTATAGGGTCGCACACTAAGAACGGACAATAATGGTTACGGTTTGTTACTCTCTATAGTAATTTAAAATGATGAGATTATTTTAAATTACAAATAATAATTAGTTGTTATTTAGATTCGAGTTTAATTTTGAGAAAATTTAAATTTGTAATTTAAATTATGACAAGTAATTAATTAGTTATATTTTTTTATTGGATAAGGAAATAATCCATAAAGGTTTTTGGTTAAAAATATAAATTCCTTATTTGGTAAGGACTAGGATTTAAATTGTCATTATTTACAAGGAGTTTTAAATAAATATTAATTAAAATCCTAGTTAACCAAAACCCTAGCAGACTTGTATATATATGATATATGTTTTAATGTCTATTGGGACATTTGAAATGTCGTGTCTATTGGGGCATTTGAAGGGTCGTGCCTTTTGTCTTGAAAATAGAAAAACAGAGAGTTGACGATGATGGTTCGTTTTTATGAAAAATAAACTTTGAACTAACATTCAAAAACTATTTTGGTGTCTGTTCGTGTGTAGATACTTGTAGAGGATGGTCATCTTTCTAGAGGCAGCACCTTTGAAGATCCGAGCAAACCCAACACAAGAACAGACTGATTACAAACTTATCAATAAAAGGTAATATTTTTCGTTTATCCTTCTTTCGTTTTTCTGAAACGCATGTGATCCTTGGTGGGTTATGGAATAAATTTATTTTGTTTCCACTGCCATTTTATTTCAATTAGATTAAAATTTTGCATTCCGTAATCCAACACCTGAAGCATTACTTTCCTTTAGAAGCTTTCATCTTTTATAGATTTTTTTTATATAATTTTAAATCTTTTTCTCTTGTTTTTGAGGGCTTTAATTTTAAATCTTGTGACTTTGAGTTCATTAGTTCACATGTGCGGTGCATCAAATATGAGATTGTTTTAATTTATTTGTTGATTTATAAATTAATATATTATATAATTAAATTTGAGCTAAAGAATGAACAAATAAAATTAGCTATAGGTGCTTGAACAGCCAACTTGGGTTTAAAAATTAAATAACAAAAGCATCCAGTAGATGCGGTTGATGACAACAATTTGATCAACTGAAGAAAGAGAAAAAGTCGAACAATGCCTCAAACAAGAGCTCACATTCTAGCTCATTCTGCTTGTATTCCCCTAAAATCGATCACCATCCCACAAAGACATATTAATTTATTTCAGGCAGGGGAAAGAACAAAAAACAATGCGCACCAATTTGCTAGGTTTCTTACACAATTCCCCAAACTTTGATTAGGCCATCCTCGTCCCCTCATAGCCTGACTTTATAAAAAGGACATCACGAGATATTAACCATCACTACTTTGACAAAAAATAATTATCATAACTAATAATTAATATAAATATATGATTGTTTATCATATTTATTTTACTATCTTTTCTTCTCACCAATTATAGTACAAACTCTCTTTTTTTAATGCAAGTTTTAATCTTTTTCGACAAGCTATCCCACGTTTAAAAAATTTGACAAATATTAGAAGTATAAAACATCTCAAAAATAATTAAAAAAAGTTATTTTTTAATCTGATATCAAACCCTTTTTTTTTTCATAAACCAGTATTCTTGTATTATCTCTAAGTTACAAAAACCCATCCAAAACAAAGAACATTTTTTCATGCTATTCAAATAATTATTGTACCCTATATTCAATAATCATTGGCTATCATCTTCATTCGCTCTACTCATATGCATCTAAAAAATCTTGTAACTTGCTAAACATATGATTTTGATATCTCTTATATTTTTTTCAATAATTGTCACCACATATTAATTTATATCGCTTAATTTAATTTAAAATTGTTTTTCAGTGACCTTTTCATTTTGAATATCTCCTTTGGCTTTCATATCATTAACAAGTTTTTATGTTCATATAAAATAATAAGTAATACTTTTATTTTCTTGTTTAAAAAAATTCAAACAAGATCCTATTGATTACATACCATTTTCATGGCGGTGAGTCCCCCAGGATCAGCGCCAATACCGTGGACCCAACTTGTTACTCAATCAAGAATCCCTGATCCAATCTTTCATCACCATCTAGAATGGCTTCCGTTTTCTCGCGTGCGCGTTCTTTCAAACCGTCCAAGTGGGACGACGACTTAACTAGGCCTTTTGTTGCGAGCGGGTTATGAGCCCTCTATTTAACCGCTTTAACTAATCTCGTCCATTCATCCGTGGCGTCGCTTCTTGGATTTTTTTTTTTTCGTCTAAATTTATTTCCACCGGAGATATTCACTAACCACCATCGCAAACAGGCGCTTCTTAATATTTTTTTTAAATTTATATTCAGTCATTTTAAAAATAGACGAATGGGATTCGTCTGTCAAATTTCTTTTTGCAAGCAGAAGCCAACTTAAATACATAAATTCATGCATAAATATCTTGTAAACATGCAACTCAAATACATAATCAGAATCAATAGATATATATTGCCTAAAAACGATGTTGAAACCTGCATGAGTATAAGCAAAGAAGAAGGTTTTTAATGCATGGCGTCATATATAATGATAATTTAAATATAAATACTATATAAAAAAATAAGAATATTATACGATAAAATGGTTCATATATAACGATGTTGAAACCTGCTAGGCCCCGGCATCTCCAGATCCGCCGAGTCGGCCCCGATCATTCCTGGTCGGCCCCGCTCGGCCCCGGTAGCTCCAAGCCCGCCGAGTCAGCCCCGACCATTCCTGGTCAACCCCACTCGACCCCGGTGTCTCCAGGCCCATCGAGTTGGTCCCGACCATTCCTGGTCGGCCCCGCTCGGCCCTGGCAGCTTCAAGCCCACCGAGTCGGCCCCGACCATTCCTGGTCAACCCCGCACGACCCCAGCAGCTCCAGGTCCACGAGTCGGCCCCGACCATTCCTGGTCGGTCCCGCTCGGCCCCGGCGTCTCCAGGTCAATCGAGTCGGTCCCGACCATTCCTGATCGGCCCCACTCGGCCCCGGCATCTCCAGTCCGTCAAGTCGGCTCCGACCATTCTTGGTCGGCCCCGCCCCGGCACTTCCTGGTTAGCGAGGTTGGCCCCGGCCATCCTTGATCGACCCAGCTCAGCCTCGGCTCCATCGGGAGAGTCGAGACGCCCCCATTTCCTCCAAATCAGCCCCAACACGGCCCTGGTGGTTCAGGATGCCACCTTCCTGACCCACGCCGCCTGACAACGCCATATCCAACTACCCACTGGCATGCCACTGATGGGACTGGACCCAACTACCCAATAGCCCCACTGGCTGATGGGACGTAGCCCACCAACCATCATTTTCTCCATCTCCGATGGGATAGGACCCACCCACCGGCCCAGATTCATGCAACTACCAAGAACTCCATGGACATTCCTTTTTCACGGAATCCCACGTGATCATGCAAGTGTCAACCCCTATGAAAAGGTTGTTGGCCCAGATGGCAACCCAAGAGGGGGGGGGGTGAATTGGGTTCTTAAAAATTTAAGACTTTTTGAAATGTTTTAAACAGATTTACTCAAGATGTGCAAGTGAGAGAAATTAACTAAGAAGCAATGCACAAACAGAAATATAAGAGAGATAGAGTAAGAGACAAATGAGCACGGCAAACACAAGGTTTTATAGTGGTTCGGTGCAACCAGCACCTACGTCCACTCCCAAGATTCACTTGGGTCCACACTATAATCTCCCTAGATTACAGCCGAGTTGTTTTCCAAGCTCACAACTCAAACTTGTTGTTTTCCCGGGTGCACAACGAACCCAGCTGGTTTTACACGGGCTTACCAGCACAAAACCCAACTCGTTGTTTTAACGGGGTCACAACGAACCCAAAACGTAAGCTATCCCAAGCTTACCACGAGGTACAACTACCTCCACTGATTCAATCCACTTGAATCAGTACACAAGAAAATAAATTCGAGTTTAAATACAAACAGCTCCTCTAGAGCAGAATAATCAAAATAAAGCTTAGGTTTAGAAAAGCCTGATTAAATAAGCTTGAATGCAGGCTTGGCTTCTTTGCTTCTCTTCTCCAACTCCTTTGAAGTGTGGAATCAGGCCTCAGCACAGATTCTCCTAGCTTTGGGGCTTTTGGAGTTGGTTGAAGCTTTTCTTCTTTTCTTTGAGGTCGGAAATCTTGATTTGCTCTTGGTTGCTTTGGATTCCTCTTGAACTTTTTGTAGATTGTAGCTCAGGAGCACACGAATCTTCCTCTTGATTTCACTCCTTTTGAATCTCTTTTCTTGACTCAAAGATTTTTCAAATAAGCTCTGTTTTTCCCTCTTTTTGAAAGATTTCTTTTTCACTCTCTTGATTCTTGATTTGAAAAGAGCTCCTCTATTTATAGATTCTGCAAGAATATATCCGTTAGAGACAAAGAAAAATAGCCGTTAATCAAAAAACTAACCGTTGGAGCTGAGTTGGCATCCGTAAAAATTTTGCCCAGATTTGCTGGAGTCGACTCATGCTTTTCCCGAGTCGGCTCGAGCTCGTCTTACCAAAAATAGAAATGTTTATAAAGGTTAGGGGTCGACTCACCAAAAGTAAAGTGTCGACTCCTGAAAGTCGGGAGTCGACTCGTGAAAGGCTTGGGGTCGACTCGCGAAGTGCTCAGAAAAACACTCTTCTGGTGTCTGAGCGGAGTCGACTCGCACAGTCAAGGAGTCGGCTCGACAGAATCAGGGGTCGACTCGACAAATTCGTGGGTCGACTCGACACAGATGCACATTTCTGTACACTGAGCGGAGTCGACTCTGAAACTCAGGAGTCGGCTCCGGAACGTATCAAAAATCAGAAACTTTTCTGATTGACATTAAAATCGTTCCAGATTCATTTTAATTCATTGTTTTGACTTGAATTCAATAAAATTGACATTAAGAATTGATTCAAGAACTATTCCAAAAACTCATTGAATAAAACATGAATTATAAAATTTCTTTTTGAAAGTTTAAACATTGAGCTTAAAGTTACTTTCAAAATTGATTAAAGTCAAACTTTAACATTCTCATTGATTGTTCAAAATAAATTATTGCTCATTTAAATAAACTCATTATATCTTTTAATGAACTCAATGGCTTTTAGTAATCAT
>UESW01001574.1:199357-272546 GCA_900491605.1 Calamus simplicifolius | reverse complement strand
CTTGAATATGTTAATACTGAAGAACAATTAGCTGATATATTTACAAAACCTTTGAGTGAAGAGAGATTTTGTTATCTTAGAGGTGAATTAGGGATATGTGACCCTTTGGATTGATTTTGAAACTATAAGGAATGACTTTCTAGATCTATATTAATTTCTTGATATTCCTTTCATAATTTTAAGGACAAATTATCTAGTCATCTGAGGTATTTGATTCTTAATTCTCCAAAATTTTATCAAGATTTTATAAAATATATTTTGACGAGTTTCAGATGGTTGAATTTCAATTATTTTTCTCTGAAACTGTCATTGGAGTCGACACCTCAGAATGAGGAGTCGACACCTCTGACTGTGTCGCTCTCGGTCCCTGACCTTGGAGCCGACACCCGTGTAAGTGGAGCCGACTCCAGTTCGAGCGCTGACTGTGTTAGCGATTTGGAGTCGACACCCGACTTTGCGGAGTCGACACCTGGGATTCCAAAATCGATTTATTAGGGCAGAGTCGACACCTCGTCATTTCATTACTCTTCGAATCCTCCACCAAATCCCTCCAAAACTCTTCCAAAACCTCCCCATCTCTAATTCCACTTCTCTCAAGCCTTCCTACGGATTCAATGGCGCCTAAGAGGAAGGTTCGGTGATTGGAGCGACCGTGGTGGGAAGCGTTCCGTAAGGCGACCCGTCCGCGAGCCGTCTCCAAGTGAAGATTCCTCCACCGATTCAGACAATCCTAACGCCACTTCACCTCAGGTAGATACCCTAGCAGGGAGGGTAATCACATGGGAAGAAAAGTTGATTTCGAACTTTTTGAATCCGAGGGTTTTTCGATTGGTAGGCAACTTAAGGAGCTTGGATGGGATAAAGTATGCTCTCTTGATGTTCCCACTTACCCAGCTTTAGTAAGGAATTTTACTTTAATTTAGCAAGAGGAGATGGTGGTTTAGTAAGCACTGTTAGAGGAAAACGGATTCACCTTACATTTCACAAATTAGGAAATCTCCTGAGCATCCCAATTACTGGATTAGCTGCTGATGTGCACAGAGAGATCAGCTGCCCTATCAAGGATGTTAGGGAGAGAGGTTACTGAATTTGAGGAAATTAGGGCTAATCAGTTGCCCTTGGAATTAAGGTTGTTACACAACATTTGCAGCAGAATTTGTTTCCGAAGACCGGACGTTTGAGTATGTCTCCGAGCGGGACATTGTTGTGATGGATAGTGTATTGACCGGTCAGCCCATTAATCTAGCTGCTATGATGGTATTTTACATGGCCGAGGCTGGAGGAAGGAGAAGATCGTCACTACCCTACGGCATGATCTTAACGATGGTATTCAGAAGCCAAGGGGTTGTAATTTTGGATAATGAACCCTCCAAGAGCCTGAGACACACTGATTATTATAGCTTGGCCACTTTACATCGAATGGGTTTTGTCAAAATTAATGGTCAGTGGGAAAGGAAAGGGAACTTGGATGAGAGAGTCCCCGAGCCTAGACATTCTGTATCTTGTGAGGCTGGTCCGTCTATGAGGATTCCATCTCCACATCCTAGTAGTCCTGCTCCTGCTCCTGTCCCAGTACCAGTGATTCCATCTACTTCATCTACTTCTTCAGTCGGATTTTCAGACCTTCAGTTAGAGCAACTCAGAAATCTTCTTGCTGCTCAGAAGGAAGAATTAAAGACTGAGTTTGACAACAAATTGAATCTTAAAGAAACTCTCTATTCATTAGATGATCGGATTGCCAAAATTGAATCAACTCTTAGCTCTTCTACTGGATCTTTAAGTAGTGACTTGAAGAACATTTTTGAAGAACTCAAAGACATTTGTGGAGATTCTGAAATTTATTCAAAGTGCAATGCCGAGTTACAAGATAAAATTATCACTGCTTGTACTTTGTTGATGAAAGACTAAAAGACTACGTCAAGATTCAGTCTGAAGGAATGCAGAAGATTGTAGATCATTTAACAGGATTATTAGAACTAATTTTTGATCTTCATGTAATGATGTAATGAATTCTGATGTAATGGAAATACAATCTTGATGTAATGAAAGTTTTTGATATAATGATGTGCAGTTTAATGTAATGTCAAAGTTCAGTTCCATTTTGTAATACTTTTGATGCAATGAAATTACTTTTTGATCTATCAATTTTATCTTATGACTTAACTTTTTTCTTTTTGTTGATTACAAAAAAGGGGGAGAAAGTTATGTCGTATATGCATTGGTTAATATGTGATTGAAATAGTAAGAATAGAATACTTGTTTAAAGCTTATTTGATTAGTATAAAGTTTGTTTGAAATTGCATAAATCTTAATTTGATCTAAGTATCAAAGAAGAACAATTGATAATTTGAACTTCATAGGGGGAGTTACCTCATTCAGGGGGAGCCCACTTGTGAAGGTCATTTCCTTAAAAATTTGAATTTAAGAATACTATGCATATACTCAATGTTTTTATAATCATCAAAAAGGGGGAGATTGTTGACCCAATTATTGATTTTGATGATTAATAAAGGAATTGAGTATATTTATTTGATTACTAATGGATTTGAGAAGTGTTTCAGGAGTTAAAATTATTTGATCAATTTAAATGAATTAAGAAACGTGTTTTGAATCAATTGCAAAACTTCAATTTCAAAGTTTCAGAACCTGGAGTCGACACTTAGAATTCCTGGAGCCGACCCCATGGCCATTCAAATTTTATTCTGATTTTTGATACGGTCCGGAGCCGACACCCAGAGTTTCGGAGCCGACACCCAGAGTTTCGGAGTCGACACTTACAGTGTCTGGAGCCGACTCCGATGCGGGAACAGAACGTTGATTTTTTGAGCATCCTGGAGCCGACACCTACAGTATTCGGGAGCCGACACCTGGCGATGGCGAGCCGACACTTACTTTTTCGGAGCCGACTCCTCAACGAACTCGAAATTTCTATTTTTGGAAAAACGACCTGGAGCCGACACCTGAAAAGTTGGAGCCGACTCCAACCTGACTGGAACGAAAATTTAAATTGCCAGATCAGCTCTAACGGTAATATTTCCTTTTTACCTAATTTCTAACGGATATATTTTGTTTCAGGTACACTCCAACGGCTAGTTTCATCCCAAAATGGATTGAAGAAAATCTATAAAAAGGGGAAAACACCCGTTTGAAAAGAGACAAAATAGAAAAAATTTCAAATCAAAATCCGAGAAAGCCTGAGCCTGAATCTCAAGAGAAAAGCATTCAAACTCAAATCCTTCCACTCCAAAAAGCTCAAAGAGGAATCCAAGGCGCCAAATCAAAAATCGGTGGATTTCCCAAATTGAAGAAAAAGCTCTGTTTCTTCCATTTCCAATCTTCTCAACTGCAACGACTGTGAGGGATTAAAGCTGAGGCTTGATTCATCATTCCAAAGGAGAAGAGGAAAAGAAGAAGAAAAGAAGAAAAGCTCAAATTCAATCATCTCCAAACAGGCTTTTCTAAACTTGTTTACTTTATTTTGAATATTTGCTCAACTAAGGAGCTGTGAATCATTGTAAAACATTCTTATATTTGTTTGTGCTAGTTCTATCAAGGGGATTGAACTAGTGGAGGTTGTTAACCTCGGGTCAAGCTAGAATAGCTTGAGTTTAGGGTTTTGTGCTGGTGAGCCCGGAAAACCGGCTGGGTTCGTTGTGATCCCGGGGGAAAAACAACAAGTTGTGAGTTGTGCTCTTGTAAAACAACTCGGCTGTAATCTAGTCGATTATAGTGTGGACCCAAGTGAATCTTGGGAGTGGACGTAGGTGTTGGATACACCGAACCACTATAAAATCCTTGTGTTTGTCGTGCATTCATTATCTCTATCTTTATCTACTTGTTTGTGCTTTATATTTGCATTGCTATTAAATTCGTTTAACTTAAAGCAGATAAGTTTTCAAAAGGTTTAAATTTTAAAGAACCCAATTCACCCCCCCCCCCCTCCTTGGGTTGCCATCTGGGCCAACACCCCGGCCATCCCTGGTCGACCAGCTTAGCCTTGGCTCCCTCGGGAGAGTCGAGACGCCCCCGTTTCCTCCAAATCAGCCCCAGCACGGCCCTGGTTGTTCAGGATGCCACCTTCCTGACCCATGCCGCCTGACACACTAGATCCAACTACCTACTGGCCACGCCGCTGATGGGACTGGACCCAACTACCCAATAGCCCCACTGGCTGATGGGACGTAGCCCACCAACCACGTTTTCTTCCTCCTCTAATGGGACAGGACCCACCAACCAGGCAGATTCACGCAACCCCAAAACGATGGATATTCCTTTCTCACGGAATCCCACGTGGTCGCACAGTGTCAACCCCTACAAAAGGGAAGGTCCACTCAAGAATAAGGTAACGAAAAACTCATACACTCGCTATCTTAACCTCAGAGAGGAATCCCTCCTCCCGGAGAACACTTTTCATCTAAAAAGAGCTCACTCGAGCTCTTCCTCAGCTGTGACCTCGATTGCTAACTTGAGCGTCGGAGGGTCCCCACCGGAGCTCCCTCCGGTCCTTGGGACTTTTTGCAGGCAACTCGGTGGAGCGAAGGATCCGCAATCAAGTCCGCTTTTCTTCCGACGTTCAGGACCAGTGATCGGGCGTCATCAGATTGGCGCGCCAAGAAGGGGGAAAAACGGGCGAAGCAGCAGGTAGCTCAGGGTTCCCTGCTACGTATCAACGAACTTTACTCTCCCCCTCTTTTCTTCACCAAGCATGGTGATGATGCGAGCTCAGGACGCTTCATCAGTTACCAGGGGGGCATCCCCCCCGCTAGGCAGCAGGAGGCCATCCCCCTGCTGCCGATCCTCTCATCGTCCACCGCCAGATGCAGCTGTCCCTGCGGAGCGATTAGCAACCTCACCCGCAAGTCCAAACCCTCACCACCATGGTCCATGGACTTCAGCAGCAGCAGTCCGTGGCCACCCAGCATCAGACCGCTCCCCCGCCAGTCAGCAGTCTGAGGGGAGGCTCTCCTCAGCGAAAGCCGGTCGTCGCCAGGCTTCCCCAGGAAGCCCCCCGTGAGCCCCTGAAACGGCCACGATCCCCTGATTGTGGCCCGAGCAAATTTCCTCCGGAGCCGCATCATCAGGAGGAACCAAAGCGGAAATCCCACTCCCGCATCCTTCTCCTTCTCTTCTTCTTCTTCTTCATCCTCCGAGCCATCTCGGAGGGCCCCGACAATCAGCCGCCAGGCGGAGGAGCGCCTGGACGAGTACAACCGGCGACTGGACAGCTCGCCAGGAAGATCAACATCAACCGGAGGAGGAGTATGACACCCGTCCTCCTTACACCCGATACTGGAGGAGTGTCCCCTCCAGATTCTGATTCCCCAGATAGATCCGTACGATGGTACGATGGATCCTCTCGACCACCTCAAGAGTTACAAAGCCATGATGCAAGTCCAGGGTGCTTCGGATGCCCTTCTCTGCAAGCCTTTCCCCGCCACTCTGCGGAAAGCCGCTCGCGCGTGGCACTCGCGCCTGTCCCCTCACAGCATCGACTCTTTTCGAGAGCTGGAAAGGGCCTTTCTGGTGCATTTCGATGCCTGCCGGTGGATCCCAAGGGTCGCGGACAGCCTCTTCTCAGTGTGCCAGAAGGAGGGGGAGTCGCTACGGGACTTTGTGTCCCGGTTCAAGACCGCCACCCTCGAAGTTTACCACCTCGACGATGCAGTGGAATGCTGGCGCTAAAGCGGGGACTCCTCCCATCCCGCTTCACCTTTTCCTTGGACAAGAAGCCCCCGAGTTCCTACTCCGACCTCCTCCTCCGGCCCAGAAGTACATCCGCGCGGATGAGGCTGACCTCACCCGCCGAGAATCATCAAGAGCTCCAGCCGCAAGCCTGCTCACCCCGAGCCGAGCGGACCCCCTCACACCGGCGGTCCGACCCCCTCACCGATCCGACAACAGGCATCGAAGCCCCATCCCCGAAGAGAGCAAGCTCACACCCTCCTCGCCCCTCGATCCCACATCCTGATGGAGATCGAGGGCGAGCCTTATCTCCAGTGCCTCCTCCCATGAAGAAAGGTCTTCCCGCGATAAAGCCGTTACTGCCGATTCCACCGGGATTATGGCCACGACACCGATAGCTGCTATGTTTGAAGCGGGCCATCGAGGAGCTCATCCAGCGGGGCTACCTCGGCAAGTATGTCCAGAAGGCACCGCAGCCGCTGCCGACACTCATGGGGCCCCCGCCTGTTCAGGCCACGGTCGACAACACCCCCACGGAACGGACGGTCGGAATGGTATCCTGGGGAGCGGCCTCCGCATCTAAGCGGCCGAGAGGGGAGGAGGCGCCGGGTAATGTAGTTTTGGGGGGGATCTGTTGTTGAAAAAACAATGAAGGCATCGTCGTCTCTATGACGATCGCCAAGCACCTGTAAAAAGGATATTAGTTGATAGTGGCAGCTCAGCTGACATCCTTACTTACGACGCTTTTGTTCGGATGGGATTATCTCTAGACTCTCTTCAGCCTGTGGCGGCCCCTTTGGTCGGATTCACCGGAGATTTGTAAGGGTTGAAGGCGAAATATCTTTGCCTGTGACAGCCGGAACACCGCCATGCCAAAGCACAGTGATCATGAAATTCCTGGTCGTGAGGGTCCCCTTGGCTTACAACGCCATTCTCGGGCGCCAGGCCTTAACCTTTTGGATGCAGTCATCTCCACCCGGCGTTTGCTGGTGCAGTTCCCCACTAGTGAAGGAGTTGGAGAGATGCGGGAGACCAGCCCATCCTGCTTGTTATCATGGCATCAAGTCCTTTGGAAGCTGAGTCCTTTAGAAGCACCCGATCCCAGGGACTCCAGCAAGGGAGGAGAACCGCCGAGCACCTCTTAACTTTTCCACTTGGAGATCCGCGAAGACCGTCCGTTCGGCGGACTCCTCCCCCGGAGGACCGGGATCGCCTCTTAACTTTCCTGCGGGCCAACTCGGACGTTTTCGCTTGGTCAGCATCTGACATGCCCGGCATCCCTCCGGAGGTAATCACCCATAAGCTCAACATTGACCCGAAGCACCGTCCAATCCGCCAAAGGAAGAGAAGCTTTGCTCCCGAGCGGCAAAAAGCCATTGATGAGGAAGTCAACAAGCTGCTCAGCGCTGGCCACATCCGGGAGGCACACTACCCTAACTGGCTGGCTAATGTGGTCATGGTACGAAGGCAAACGGGAGCTGGAGAATTTGCATCGACTTCACCGACCTCAACAAGGCATGTCCGAAAGATAGTTTTCCCCTGCCAAGGATAGATCAGCTGGTGGATTCCACCTCCGGGCATGAGCTTCTCAGCTTCATGGATGCCTTCTCGGATATAATCAGATAAGGATGGACCCGACGATGAAGAGCACACATCCTTTGTGACGGAGAAAGGCATTTATTGCTACAAAGTGATGCCCTTTGGCCTCAAGAATGCGGGGGCAACTTACCAGAGGTTGATGAACAGAGTGTTCCAAGATCAGCTAGGCCGGAATATGGAAGTCTATGTGGATGACATGCTGACAAAGAGCACCCGCGCCTCCAATCATGTCTCCAACTTAGAGGAAACCTTCAACAACCTCCGTCATTTCCAAGTCAAGCTGAACCCCAAGAAATGTGCTTTCGGGGTCACGGCGGGCAAGTTCCTAGGTTTCATGGTGACCCAGCGGGGGATCGAAGCGAACCCAGAGAAGATCAGCGCAATACTCGACATGAGGCCACCATCCAGCAAGAAGGAAGTGCAGCGGCTAACAGAGAGGATAGCGGCTCTAAGTCATTTCCTCTCCAAATTGGCCGAGAGATGCTTGCCCTTCTTCAAGGCCCTAAGAAGATGAACAGCTTTGAGTGGACAGATGACTGCCAGAGAGCCTTCGACGGGTTGAAGGCGTTCCTGTCCTCTCCGCCGCTCCTATCCAAGCCAAGAGACGGGGAAAGTCTCTTCCTCTACTTAGCTGCTTCTTCGGAAGCCGTTAGCTCAGTCCTGGTGCGCTCGATGCCGACGGAACCTAGAGACCCATCTATTATGTGAGCAAGGTCCTCCATGACGCAGAAGTTAGGTACTCCAAGACAGAGAAAGTTATTTTCGCCCTGATAGTTTCTCCCGGCGCCTCCACCCATACTTTCAAGCACATCCTATCGTGGTGCTCACGGACCAGCCCCTTCGAGCCATCCTGGCTCATCCGGATACCTCAGGCCGACTCGCCAAGTGGGCCATCAAGCTAGGAGAGTTCAACCTCTCCTTCCAGGCACGACCGCTCTGAAGTCCCAAGTTTTAGCTGACTTCCTAGTTGAGTGCACTTGGGCGAGGAGGCGACTGAGGAAGTTACCAAGGAACAGTGTGAGCCTGAACCAAGCGGCGATGGAGAAACTTGGATCCTTCATATGGATGGCGCATCAAACTCTCAGGGAAGCGGCGCCGGCCTCATTCTTGCAGGGCCGGACGGAGAGAAGATGGAATGCGCCCTGCGGTTTCTATTCGAAGCCACCAATAATCAAGCTGAGTACGAAGCCCTGCTGGCCGGATTAAGGCTAGCCCAGGAGTTTGGAATAAGGCGTCTCAGGGCTTTCACAGACTCGCAACTCATCTCGGCAAATCAACAGAGAGTACGAGGCACGTGACCCTGTTATGACTCAGTACTTGGGCAAGGTTTGGCTCTTGACCTCCCCACTAGCTTATTTCAGCATCAGTTACATTCCCGGAGTGAGAATGCCAAGGCCGACATCCTTTCTCGTCTGGCTACCTCTGCCGACGGCATGGCAAGGGACGCTTACATTGAATATTTAGAAAGGCCCAGCATAGAGGATAGCGAGGAAGTCCTCCCGCTCACCCAAGAGCCCACATGGATGGATGCCTACGTCCACTATCTCACTGATGGCACTCTCCCTGACGACCGCAACGAAGCCAGACTGCTCAAGTGGAGGGCCTCCAAATTCATCCTCCTCGATGGACGTCTATACAGAAGGTCGTTCTCCTACCCCCTGCTCAAGTGTGTAGGACCCGCCGACGCCGACTACATCCTCAGAGAAATCCATGAAGGCATCTATGGAAATCATCTGGGGGGCAGATCCTTAGCCCAAAAGGCTCTCCGTCAGGGATACTTCTGGCTCACTATGAGGGAGGACGCGGCCAGACTAGTTCAAAAATGCGATGGTTGCCAGCGCCACGCACACATCCAACATCAACCATCTACCCCACTGAATCCGCTCTCAGCCCCATGGCCTTTCGCTCAATGGGGAATGGACATCCTCGGGCCATTCCCCCCAGCTTCAGGGCAACGGAGATTCTTGCTAGTCGCCATCGACTACTTTACCAAATGGGTCGAGGTCGAGGCACTGGCTAAGATCATGAAAGTAAGGTCAAGGCCTTCTTCTGGAAGTCGATCATATGCCGTTTCGGCCTACCTCATACCCTCGTCACCGACAACGGCCGCCAATTTAATAATGAAGCATTTAAAGCTTTCTGTGACGAGCTAGGCATTCATCACCGATTCACCTCTGTCGGCCACCCCCAGACCAACGGAGAGGCCGAGGTCATGAACCGCAGCATCCTCAGAGGGCTCAGGACCCGGCTGGATGGGTCCAAGGTCGATGGGTGGAGGAGCTCCCTAGTGTGATATGGGCTTACCACACGACCCCAGGGCCCCGACGGGCGAGACTCCCTTCAGTCTTACCTTCGGATCCGAAGCCATCATTCCCGTCGAGATCGGACTGCCCAGTCCGCGTGTGCCTTCAACGAGGAAAACAACTCCGCGCTGATTCGGGCTAATTTGGACTTTATCGACGAGGCGCATGATCGGGCAAGGCTGCGCATGGCGACTTTTCGTCAACGAGCGGCCAAGTACTACAATGCCCAAGTTCGTCTCAAGGTTTTTCGCCGCGAGACTTGGTTTTGAGGAAGGCTTAGTTTTCCAAGCCTACAGAGGGGGGCAAGCTATCCCCCAACTGGGAGGGTCCTTATCGTGTCGCCGAGACACTCCACCGGGGGGCATACAGACTAGAAGAACTCAACGGGCAACCCATTCCGCGTACCTGGAATGCGGATAACCTCCGCCAATATTATCAATGATGTATTCCCCTGAGGCATAAGCAATAAAGGAGGCCCTTTCTGACGCCACAGCCTACTCTCCCTTGCGTCCAAGGACTAGGTCTCTCAAAAGCTCATCGGCATCGCTAATGGGACACCACTCGGCATGCCCCGAGTCGATTAAGACCCTAACAGCTCCTACCCGGTCGAGTCACCCCTCAGGCCACAAACCCCTGAGGCAGTTCAAAAGGAGCTCACCGGCATCGGCTAACGGGATACCACTCGGCCCCAGCACGATGGTGCCCCGAGTCGGTTAAGACCCTAACAGCTCCGTACCCAGTCGAGTTGCCCCCAGGAGGCACACAAACCCCTGAGGCGGTTCAAAAGGAGCTCACCGGCATCGCGGCTAATGGGACACCACTCGGCCCCGGCACGACGGTGCCCCCGAGTCGGTTAAGACCCTAACAGCTTCATACCCGATCGAGTCACCCCTCAGGCACCACACAACCCTGAGGTGGTTTAAAAGGAACTCACCGGCATCGCGGGTAACGGGACACCACTTGGCCCCGGCACGGCGGTGCCCCTAAGTCGGTTAAAACCCTAACAGCTCCGTACCCGATCGAGTCGCCCCTCAGGCGGCACACAAACCCCTAAGGCGGTTCAAAAGGAGCTCACCGGCATCGCGGCTAACGGACACCACTCGGCCCCGCACGGCCCCCGAGTCGGTTAAGACCCTAACAGCTCCGTACCCGATCGAGTCGCCCCTCAGGCGGCACACAAACCCCTGAGGCGTTCAAAAGGAGCTCACCGGCATCGCGGCTAACGGGACACCACTCGCCCCGCACGACGGTGCCCCGAGTCGGTTAAGACCCTAACAGCTCATACCCGTCGAGTCGCCCCTCAGGTGGCACACAAACCCTGAGGGTTCAAAAGGAGCTCACCGGCATCGCGGCTAATGGGACACCACTCGGCCCCGGCACAGGGTGCCCCGAGTCGGTTAAACCCTAACAGCTCGTACCCGATCGAGTTGCCCCTCAGCGGCACACAAACCCCTCAGGTGGTTCAAAAGGAGCTCACCGCATCGCGCTAATGGACACTCGGCCCGGCACGGCGGTGCCCCCGAGTCGGTTAAGACCCTAACAGCTTCGTACCCGATCGAGTCGCCCCCAGGTGGCACACAAACCCCTGAGGTGGTTCAAAAGGAGCTCATCGGCATCGCGGCTAATGGGACACCATTCGGCCCCGGCACGAGGTGCCCCCGAGTCGGTTAAGACCCTAACAGCTCCGTACCCGTCGAGTCGCCCTCAGTGGTACACAAACCCCTGAGGCAGTTTAAAAGGAGCTCACCGGCATCGCGGCTAACGGGACACCACTCGGCCCATCACGGTAGTGCCCCCGAGTCGGTTAAGACCCTAACAGCTTTGTACCTGATCGAGTTGCCCCTCAGGTGGCACACAAACCCTGAGGCGGTTCAAAAGGAGCTCACCAGCATCGCAGCTAATGGAACACCACTCGGCCCGGCATGGTGCCCCCAAATCGGTTAAGACCCTAACAGCTCTGTACCCGGTCGAGTGCCCCCCAGGCAGCACACAAACCCCTGAGGCGGTTCAAAAGGAGCTCACCGGCATTGCGGCTAACGGGACACCACTCGGCCCCGGCACGGAGGTGCCCCGAGTCGGTTAAGACCCTAACATCTCTGTACCGGTCGAGTTGCCCCTCAGGCGGCACACAAACTCCTAAGGCGGTTCAAAAGGAGCCACCGGCATCGCAGCTAATGGGACACCACTCGCCCGGCACGGCGGTGCCCCCGAGTCGGTTAAGACCCTAACAGGTCCGTACCCGATCGAGTCACCCTCCAGGCAGCACACCCTTGAGGCGGTTCAGAAAGATCACCGACACCATAGCTAACAGGGTACCACTTGGTCCCGGCACGACGATGCCCTCAAGTCGGTTAGGTCCCTAATAGCTATGTACCCAGCCGGGTCGCCCCTCATATGGAACCCAGACCATGGAGATAGATCCAAAAGGCTCCGTGTGGCCCTCAAAGATTCCAAGCCGGCCGGCTCGGTCACGGTCTTTCCTGGTAGGCCTCGACCGGCCCAAGCATCTCCAGCATTGACCGAGTTGGTGTGGGCTTCCGCCGGTCAACACCACTCGGCCTCGGCATCCCCAAGATGACGAGTCAGCCCTGACCATCTCTGGTCGTTACCAACGCCTTCAAGATTAATCTTGGCACTAAGTCGCCCGCGGGTTATTCCAAGCCTTTGGAGAATTCATGTGCAGATGAGTCTCCCTTCAAGCAGTCTACAATAGTATGTGGCATCTTAAGTAACCGTTCATATGGCCAGCCTACATCCCAGAGACGCATTCGAGTATTGGCTAAGTCAAAGACTGCAATTCGGCTACGACATTGCCAACATATGCAATTTGGCCACGGGAACTAAGGCACAGTAAGGCATTTTTCTCAAAAGAAGAAAGAACAGAAGGATCAAAGCACAAGAAAGTTTTGATGAAAAGTTTCTTTATTAACAATTAAGGGGAAGTACAAAATTGGGCCTGAGGCCGGTTACACAAGTCGAAGAAAAGAAAAAAAAGCGGCGGGCTCTCAAGGTTTACCTGGGCTAGGTTTCTTCTCGTCTTCCTTCTCTGCTGGCTCCTCGTCGGTCTCCCAGGCCGAATGTCTTCAAGTTCAGAGATATCGATCTCCAGGGCCGCAGACACCTTGACCTTGCACATTTCGAAGCCTTGAACATAGGCATCGAGGCTGGCCTCGATGACTTCCTGCTTGAACTCCGATGAGGCCTTATAGTTGAAAACGGCCTGCCCGCCTCGGCTTCAGCTCGTTGTGCTTTGGCCTCAGCCTCCTTGGCCCGCGCCTCGCCTCCCAGGCCCTGCTCTCGGCCTCTTCGGCACGGGCACTGGCCTCATCGGCACAGGCCACTGCCCCGGCCTTCTCTGAGCTCGCCTCCACTGCCGCTTCTCCGCGGCAGCTGCTCTCTCTGTAGCAACCCGGGCCTCCTCCTCGGCACGATGGAGCCGCTGGGTCAGCTCTTCGTTCTGCGCCACGGCGGCCTTCAACCTTTCCGAGGCCAGTTCCATCTTGGCCTCAGTTGCGGAGGCCCAACCGCTCTCGGCTTTGGCCCGGCTCTCCATCTCCCTTAGGCGACCGGCCGCACTCTCCTCCTGGGCCGAAGCCTCTTGGTGAAGACGAGCAAGGCTTCAGCCTGCGCCAAGCTCTCTTTCTTGTACTTGTTGGCCCGCGCCAGGGCCTTGGCCATCGTGTTCGAGGAGTGGGCCAGCGCCTCGCGAAGACCAATTGCGCCGTTGGCCATCTGTGACAGAAGAAACATATTAGCCGTAGGAAGGAGAAACATGGGAAAAATGAGGAGTATTCAAGAATTACCTGGACAACGGCAACCATGACCATATCCAGGAGTGCGGAGTGACTCAATCCCCACATCTCCTCCTCGAACTTGACGGTCCGAACTCCCGACAGGAGACGGAGGCTTGTGCGGCGTCCGCCATCATGCCGAGTGTGGGGACCAGCCGTGTTTGTCCTTCCTGCGGACCTTCAACTTGGGGGCGGCCGGACAGTGGGCCGGTTGACGGGATGAGCTCCTCGGCTCACCCCTCTGCTTCTCGTCGCCTCCGCCTCCCGGGCCTTCCTGGCAACTCGCTCCCCTCACCAGCAGTTAGGGGAGCACTCTCCCTCCCCGGCTCTGCAGCAGTCGGGGGGCCGATGGCGATGGTAACTCGCCCCGCCTCGGCACATCGGCGGCAGCGGGGGCTTCCTCCTCATCCAAAACCACCACAGTCAGTTTGGTGGTGGCCGGGATCTCCCCCTCTTCAATTTCAGCCCTGACCGGCTCCGGGGCCACTCCTACGACCGGCTTCTTCTCAGCCGGCTCCTCCGTAGGCGTTGGGGCCGTGAGGGCTTCAGCCGGCCTGGCTGGCTCCCTTCTTCGAATTCTCTTCACCGGCCTGGACGACTCTCGGTCGCCTGCCTTTTCTGCTTCAGACGGCCTCGAAATCGCTGGCAAAATCTTCATTGCTGCACAGAAAAAGATAACATGCATTAGCGACAGCGTACAACAAACCGAAGGTCGGGACAGAAGGAGTCAGGCGTCAAGCTCACCGGCCGCCGGGCTAACTCGGCCTCTACCAGGTTCTCCTCAGACAGGAGTTCCTTGTAGCATGGGATTTGGCAATTAGACAATTGGGTGAATAGTTCCTTATCCCTATCCCTTACGAAGGAATCGTCGTTGGAACTAGCGTCTGGCTCCCTCCAAGCGGCCCTTACCCCCTCAACGTGGACAAAAAGAAATCTAGACTTCCACCCCCTAATTTTGGACGGGAGGCCTAAAGGGAAAGCTCTACCCGGTCTGGCGGTAAATGCCCACCAGGCCCCCTCGCCTTGATGGCGGAGCTTGTAGAAAGCTCGGAACAGAGACAGCCCTGGGCGAGCCCCCTCGAAATGGAAAAAATGACAAAGGTACAGATGATCCGAATCGAATTCGGAGTCAACTGCGTCAGCACTAACCTATACCTATCTAATAGGTTTAGAAGAAAAGGATGGAAAGGAAGGCGCAGCCCGCACCAGAAGAACTCCTCATATAGAGCGACCCGACCAGGGTAGTCAGAATCACCCTATCTTCGGGCCCCAGCGCGGACAGGCCAATGAAGTCAGGGACCAGGTATCTAACCCTGACGGCCTCTACATCCTTAGAGGTCATGGTTGAGGCCACCCCCGCTGGACTTGTGGATCAGAACTCACCGCCGGAGGAAGTGCCGGACGGCAAGAGGACACAGGGACTGCCCTAACAGGAGAGCCGAGGTGGACGAGGACCTATCGTCCTCGATCCGTCGCGAATGGTGATGCCACCCACCGGTCGAGGCATTTGGCTAACTACAGGGGCTTGGTTTTCACTGCTGGATTGGGAAGACTCTTCTACGGGCCTCTTACCCTCCCTAATGGCACTACGGTCCATGAGAAAAGGATGAGACTAACTTGGGAGTTAGAAGGGCTCAGGTCGCAGAAGAAGCTCAAGGAAGAAGAAGGTGAAAGAAAGCAATAGCAGAATAAAGGTTTTCCCCAGGCTCTTGAAGCGCTTTTATACCCTCCACCTTCCATCAGCAACGCTCGAGATCCCTGGCCAATCGTGGGTCATAGAAGACAGAGGAGCAATGATGGTCCTTGCCTTTTTCCATTCTCCAATGAGCTCCCTCCCCGGAGCGTCCGGCGCCAACGTCAGCCCCACCTAACACATGATTGCGGGAGATCTTCGAAGCGACACTACCTCGGGACAGAGCGCCAGCTCATCAAGCCATTGAAAGCGCATTAAGGAGGCAATCATTTTTTGAATTTTCGCGCCCCTTTCACCCAAAGGATTGCAGGCACGTGGTCCTTAGCGCTCAGGGGGGGGGGGCATCTGATGTGGCTGGTATAGCCACAAGGGAAATTTTGGCAAAACAAAAACATTAGTGCACCCTGACGTCTCCAAGCCCGCCGAGTCGGCCCCGACCATTCCTGGTCGGCCCCGACCATTCCTGGTCGGCCCCGCTCGGCCTCGGCGTCTCCAGATCTGCCGAGTCGGCCCCGACCATCCCTGGTCGGCCCCGCTCGGCCCCGGCATCTCCAGGTCCGCCGAGTCGGCCCCGACCATTCCTGGTCAGCCCCGCTCGGCCCTGGCATCTCCAGGCCCGCCAAGTCGGCCCCGACCATTCCTGGTCGGTCCCGCTCGGCCCCGGCAGCTCCAGGTCCACCGAGTTGGCCTCGACCATTCCTGGTCGGCCCCGCTCGGCCCCAGCAGCTCCAAGCCCGCCGAGTCAGCCCCAACCATTCCTGGTCAACCCCACTCGGCCCCGGCGTCTCCAAGCCCGCCGAGTCAACCCCGACCATTCCTGGTCGGCCCCACTCGGCCCCGGCATCTCCAGATCTGCCGAGTCGGCTCCGACCATTCCTGATCAGCCCTGCTCGGCCCCAGCAGCTCCAAGCCCACCGAGTCAGCCCCGACCATTCCTGGTCAGCCCCGCTCGGCCCCGCATCTCCAGGCCTGCCGAGTTGGCCCCGACCATTCCTGGTTGGCCCTGCTCGGCCTCGGCAACTCCAAGCCCGCCGAGTCGGCCCCGACCATTCCTTGTCGGCCCCGCACAACCCTGGCAGCTCCAGGTCCGTCAAGTCAGCCCCGACCATTCCTGGTCGGCCCCGCTCGGCCCCAGCATCTCCAGGTCTGCCGAGTCGGCCCCGACCATTCCTGGTCAGCCCCGCTCGGCCCCGGCATCTCCAGTCTGCCATGCCAGCCCCGACCATTCTTGGTCGGCCCCGCCCCGGTACTTCCTGGTCGGTGAGGTTGGCCCCGGCCATTCCTGGTCAACCCAGCTCAGCCTCGGCTCCCTCGGGAGAGTCGAGATGCCCCCGTTTCCTCCAAATCAGCCCCAGCACAGCCCTGGTGGTTCAGGATGCCACCTTCCTGACCCACGTCGCCTGACAACGCCAGATCCAACTACCCACTGCCATGCCGCTGATGGGACTGGACCCAACTACCCAATAGCCCCACTGGCTGATGGGACGTAGCCCACCAACCGCCATTTTCTCCCTCTCCGATGGGACAGGACCCACCCACCGGTCCAGATTCACGCAACTCCCAAGAACTCCGTGGACATTCCTTTTTCATGAAATCACATGTGATCATGCAAGTATCAACCCCTATAAAAAGGTGAATCCACTCAATAATCAGGTACGAGCGAAAAACTCAAGGAATCGCTATCTTAACACTCGGAGAGGAATCCCTCCTCTCGGGGAACACCTTTCATCTAAAAAGAGCTTGTTGGCCCAGATGGCAACCCAAGAGGGGGGGGATGAATTGGGTTCTTAAAAATTTAAGACTTTTTAACTTTAATTGATTAGTTAGCAAGATGTGCAAGTGAGAGGCTAACTAATAAGCAATGCACAAGCAAATAAAGAGAGATAGAGATAGAGAAAATATGGCACGGCAAACACAAGATAATTTTATAGTGGTTCGGTGCAACCAACACCTACGTCCACTCCCAAGATTCACTTGGGTCCACACTATAATCTCTCTAGATTACAGCCGAGTTGTTTTCCAAGCTCACAACTCAAACTTGTTGTTTTACCGGGTGCACAACGAACCCAGCTGGTTTTAACTCGGGCTTACCAGCACAAAACCCTACACGTTGTTTTTCTTGGGCTCACAACTAACCCAACACAAGCACTCCGGCTTGTAACGAGGTATACCAACCTCCACTGATTCAATCCACTGATTGAATCAGCAAACAAATAGAATGATAGTGTTTGAACAATGAAATGCTCCCCTTGAGCAAATATACAAATGAAGTACAAAATAATAAAGGTTAGAAAAGCCTGATGTATTGCAGATGGTAGATGCTTGGGCTTTCTTCCTTCTTCTCTTCAACTCCTCTTGAAGTTGAATCACGCCTCAGCAAGATTCTTGACCGTTGAAGACTTTGGAGTTGAGATGAAGCTTTTTCCTCTTTTGAAAATCCTCCGATTTGACCTTTGAAATGCTTGTGGATTTTCTTTTGGCTCTTGTGGATTGATGAGAAGGAGTAGACGAAACTTTCACTTGGATTTCACTCCTTTTGAATCACTCTTCTTTGAGCTAAATGATTTTTCCATATGCTCTGTTTTTCCCTCTTTTCAAATGATATTCTTTTCTCTCTTTGATTTTCTTTTCTGGTTTTTTGATTTGAAAAGAACTCCTCTATTTATAGAATCTGCAAAAATATATCCGTTAGAGACAAGGAAAAATAGCCGTTATTCAAAAATCTTACCGTTGGGGCTGATGTGTCATCGTTAAAAATCGCGCCCAGATTTCGCGGAGTCGACTCGAGCTCTGAGGGAGTCGGCTCGAGTCGATTACCAAAAATAGAAACATTTTAAGCATTGAAGGGTCGACTCGCGAAAACAAAGTGTCGGCTCCTGAAAGTCGGGAGTCGACTCGAGAAGGGGAGTCGACTCAAAAAACATGGGTTCTGTTGTTTGAGCGGAGTCGGCTCGCACAGACATCGGCTCGAGAAAATCAGACAATTTGGGGAGTCGACTCGGAAACCCTTGAGTCGGCTCGGGACCGATACAAAAATCAGAAAAATGTTCTGATTGACTTTAAAACTTGTCCCAATTAAATTTAAAATATAAATTTGACTTGAATACATTAAATATGACATTTATCATGGATTCAAGACATGTTTCAAGAATTCATCGATTGAATTATAATGTGTAAAAATTCCTTTTTGAAATCTTTTAAGCATAGAACTTGAAACTCCTTTTTCTAATAGATTCAAAACTCATTTGATATAACCATTGATAGTTCATTCCTTTCAATTTGAATAAGCTCAAGGTTTTTGATAAATAAACACATTGTTTCTTTAAGGTACTCATGGCTTTTGGAAATCATCAAAATCAATAAAGTTGGGGCAATTATGTTTCAATAATTTCTCAACAATCTCCCCCTTTTTGATGATGACAAAAACATTGAGTATATGCATTATAAAATTGAAAAAATTTGTGATTCCAAAATCAACTTTGTGTTCATGGAAAGGCTCCCCCTCAATGAGGTAGCTCCCCCTATGAACCTTAATTTTATAAATCATTCAAAATTTTTCAAAATCAGAAACTTAAGCATTTTCTTTATGAAATTCAATTTATCTCTTCCCCTTATGCTCTTCCTCTTTCAAAATTAAACTTTGATTGAATTGAAGGCAAGGCATATACGATTAATAAAAACTCTCCCCCTTTTTTGTAATCAACAAAAAGGTTAGAAAGTTTAATATCAATAAATTCTTTATCTTTTTCATTTAACTTATCAATTGAGGATAATCATTCAAAGTATTCAAGGATACTTACAATTGAAATAGACAAAAGTAAGCATCAAACTTTCTCATTACTTCAAAATGAAAGTACATGAAAATGTAAACTTGCATTGCATTGAAAGTAAATTACATCAAATTACATCAAAATTACATGAAAACTTAAAAATTTCTTCTAGTAATTCTATTCAAGTGATCTACAATTTGCTTCATCCCTTCACATTGAAGTCTAACATAGTCTTTGAGTTTTCATCAACAAAGTACAAGCAGATGATTTTATCTTGAAGCTCGGCGTTGCATTGGGAGTATGTCTCCGAGTCACCGCAGATGTCCTTAAGTTCTCCAAAGATATTCTTTAAATTTTCACTTAAGGAACCGGTAGATGAACTGAGAGTAGACTCAATCATGCAACTCGATCACTGAGAGAATATAAGGCTTCTTTTAAGTTCATATACTTTTCATTAAATTCTTCTTTCAATCTCTTTTCTGATCACTTAACTCAGACTTGAATAAAGATCGAAGTTGATCTAACTGTGTATCAGAAAAACTACCAGATGAAATGTGAAGACTGAGCAGGAGCAACAGTAGGAGCAGGGGTAGAATCAGAAGCAGGAGCAGGAACAGACTCTGGAACAGATGAGCACTGAGGAGGCTCAGGAGATGAATGTCTCAAGAAGGTCTGGGTGCCTCTGCATCTATCTCTGTCCTCAGTAACATTCTTTCTCTCCCAACTTCCATTTTTCTTAACAAACCCCATGCGATGAATGGTAGCCAAAGTATAATAATCTGTATGTCTTAACTCCTTCTTTGGCTCACAATCACTGAAAACAATCCCTTGGCTAAGAAATAATTTAGTCAAAACCATGCCATAGGGTAAGCTGATTTCTTTTTCCCGCTACAATCTGCAATATACCAAATTATCATCCTAGGTAGATTGATGGGTTTCCCAGAAACAACAGCATCCATGACAAAAATATCTCGCTCAGAAACATAGTCAAACCGGTCTTGGGAAATAAAATCCTGCTGCAAATGTTGTGGAGAAGCTTAATTCCAAAGGCAGTTGACTAGCAAAGACTTCCTCAAATCCTTCAAAATTTCGGTTCAAAGCCTAGTGAGGGCTGGAGATCTATCTTCAGGGGCAAATGTAGATGGTCCAGACAAGGGTAACTTCAATAATCTAGATAGAATGAGGATGTAATGTTCAACCAATGCCTCTAACCTTGCTTACTAAGCCATCATCTCCTCTAGACAAATTCTTGTAAAACTCTTTAACTAAGCAGGGTAGGTGGGACAGTCCAATGAACAAATATACTCAAATCCCATCTCAATTAGTTGTCTACCAATGATGAATCCTTCATTCTCAAACAATTCGAAATCAACTTTCCTTCCTGTGGTTACAATCCTACTGGCTAGAAGATCTACCTGAGGGTAGGAGCTGGAGCAGGAGGATCACTAGCCGAAGGGGTAGAGGAAGAATCCGTAGACGGCTCGCGGACGGGTCGTCGGACGGTCCTCTTTCTCTTCAAACCGGCGCCACTCGAGCTTGCTCCTCGGGTTTTGGGTGCCATTGATCTTGAAGGATTGGTTAATCAGAGGTTATTGAGGTTTGGAGGGTTTTGGGAAAGTTTTGGAGAGGATTTGGAAGATTTGGAAGAATGAAATGTCCGTCGGGTCGACTCGTGCCCTAAATAATCGACTGGGACCACGTCGAGTCGACTCGCGCAAAGTGTGGAGTCGGCTCGCGACTAGTCACAGAGCACGGACACGATCTCGAGTCGACTCGCTCAGAGGAGGGGTCGACTCCTGAGTTTCAGCAGAAACTCGAGTCGACTCCGATACTCTCGAGTCGGCTCCCGACAATTTCAGAGAAAAATAGATTAAGATTCAGAGAATCCGAATTAAGTCCGGAAATTTGATCTTTGAGTATGATTAAAAATCATGGACTTTGAGAGATCAAATTGATATGAGTTCTAGATAAAATTTCCTTAAGATTTTGAGAATTTGAAAGAATCTAGATATATTTCCTTAGAGGTTTCAAAATTTATTCAAAAGGATTACAAATTCCTAATCTCCTCTAAGATAACAAAATCTTTCTTCATTTAAAGGTTTAGTGAATATGTCAGCTAATTGTTCTTCAGTGTTTACATAATCTAAACAAATTTCATCATTAGCTACATGTTCCCTTATAAAATGATATCTAATTTCTATGTGTTTTGTTCTTGAGTGTTGAATTGGATTTTTAGTTAAGTTGATTGCGCTAGTGTTATCACATCTTATGGGTTTTATCAAGTGTGATACCATAGTCTTCAAGTTGTCGCTTAATCCATAGGATTTGCGCACAGCAACTTCCAGCTGCTACATATTCAGCTTCAGTAGTTGATAATGCAACTGAATTTTGCTTTTTGCTAAACCATGTGATTAAGTTACTACCTAAGAATTGGCATGCACCACTTGTGCTTTTTCTATCTAATTTACATCCAGCATAATCAGAATCTGAATATGCAATTAGGTTTAATGTGAGTCTCTAGAATACCATAAACCTACATTTTTAGTTCCATTTAGATATCTTAAAATTCTTTTAACAGCTATTAAATGTGATTCTTTAGGTTCAGATTGAAATCTAGCACATAAACATACTGAAAACATGATATCTGGTCTACTTGCTGTTAAATAAAGAAGGGATCCGATTATACCTCGATAATACTTTTGATCAACCTTTTTACCTTCTTCATCTTTGTCCAGCTTGCATGAAGGACTCATTGGAGTTCCGAGGGGTTTCATTGTTTCCATACCAAACTTTTTGAGTAGTTCTCTTGTGTATTTGGTTTGGTTGATAAAGATTCCCTCTTTGCTTTGTTTGATCTGGAGTCCAAGGAAGAAGTTGAGTTCTCCCATCATGCTCATCTCGAATTCTCCCTGCATCAACTTTGCAAATTCTTGACAAAGAGAATCGTTAGTAGCACCAAAAATAATGTCATCTACGTATATTTGTACTACAAGTAAATCTTTACTTTTTCTTTTCAAAAACAAAGTTTTATCAACATTTCCTCTTGTAAAATCATTTTCTATTAAGAATTTACTTAACCTATCATACCAAGCTCTAGGTGCTTGTTTCAAACCATATAAAGCTTTGTGCAATTTAAAAACGTGATTTGAAAATCGTGATCTTCAAAACCTGGTGGTTGTTCTACATAAACTTCTTCATTAATAAATCCATTTAAAAATGCGCTTTTTACATCCATTTGAAATAAGTTAATGTTCATATGACATGCAAATGCAAGTAATAGCCTAATGGCTTCTAATCTAGCTACAGGTGCAAAGGTTTCATCAAAATCAATACCTTCTTCTTGATTATATCCTTTAGCAACCAATCTAGCTTTGTTTCTAATTACAATGCCATTTTCATCTAGTTTATTTCTATAAATCCATTTTGATCCTATTACTGAATGATTTTTAGGTCTTTCAACTAAGTCCAAACATTATTTCTTGTAAATTGATTTAGTTCTTCTTGCATAGCTAACATCCAATTATTATCTTTTTCAGCTTCTTCTATAGTTTTAGGTTCAATTTGTGATACAAATGCAAGATGATTACTAATATTTCTCATGTATGATCTAGTCCTTATTCCTTGAGATGGATCGCCTATAATCAATTCCTTAGGATGACTATGAGCATATCTCCAGTCTCTTGGAAGATCTACATCATTATGATCAATATTGACATCATCGTCCTTATGTGAATCATCATCTTTAGCTCTTGTTCATGATCAGAAGATACTTCAATATTAAGTTTTTCAAGATCTTTTTCAATTATGTTTGTATCTTCCTCATCATCAATCTTTTCAGATCCAGTTGCTAAAGATTCATCAAAAACTACATGAATGGATTCTTCAACTACTAAGGTTTTCTTGTTAAAGATTCTATATGCCTTACTAGTTGTTGAATAACCTAGAAAAATTCCTTCATCAGATTTAGCATCAAATTTTCCTAAGTTGTTTTTACCATTATTATGAATGAAACATTTACATCCAAATGCATGAAAGTATTTTATATTTGGTTTTCTTTCATTCCATAATTCATAAGGTGTTTTCTTTAATATTGGTCTTATTAAAGCTCTATTTAAGATGTAACATGCTGTGTTAATTGCTTCCGCCCAAAAATACTTTGGTAAGTTGCTTTCACATAGCATGGTACGGGCCATGTCTTCTAGAGTCCTATTTTTTCTTTCAACTACACCATTTTGTTGTGGAGTCCTAGGGGCTGAAAAATTATGATTAATTCCATTTTCAGTGCAAAAATTTTCAAATAAATGATTTTCAAATTCTGTTCCATGATCACTTCTTAGAGATACTATAGTAGTGTTTTTCTCATTTGTGACTTTCTTGAAGAATTTCAGGAATATCGAGAAAGTCTCATCTTTGTGAGCTAAAAACATTACCCAAGTATATCTAGAATAATCATCTACAATCACTAGACCATATTTCTTTCCTCCTAGACTTGTGGTTCTAGTTGGTCCGAAAAGATCCATGTGAAGTAGCTCTAAGCCCTAGAAGTTGAAACAATGTTTTTAGATTTAAAGAACTTCTAGTTTGTTTTCCAAATTGACATGCATCACATATTTTATTATTTTCAAAATCTAGTTTAGGTAATCCTTTAACTAAATCCATTTTAATTAGTTTTGAAATAAGGTGTGTGCTTGCATGACCTAATCTACGATGCCACAACCAACTAATTTCATTTATGTTAGCATTGTCAGCAATTAAGCAATGATCACTCAAAGATAATTTTTCTAAATCAACTAAGTAAACATTGCCATGTCTATAACCAGTAAATACAATGCTATCATCAATAGAATTAGTTACAGTGCATATAGAAGATTTAAATGAAACATTAAAATTTTTATCACATAATTGACTTATACTTATTAGATTATGCTTCAAACCATTAACATAAAGTACATTATCAATAACTATAGATGGAGTTATGCGAACTTTACCAAGGCCCATAATTTGACCTTTACCGTTGTCGCCAAACGTCACAACTCCACCTTTCTTTTCTTCCAGGGTGATGAATTCATCTTTGTCACCCGTCATATGTCTTGAGCAGCCACTATCAAGGTACCACTTTTTCTTTGATCTTTTGGCTACAAGACATTCCTGCAATATAATCAAACTTTATGCTTAGGTACCCAAGCTTTCTTGGGTCCTTCATGGTTAGCAGCAATAAAAATTGTTCCTTTCGGAACCCATATTTTCTTAGCTTTAATATTTAACTTGTTGTTATTATTTAACGTTTTGCATTCAAAGATTTATGACCTTTTTCATTACATTTAAACAAGTTATATTACTTTGGTTGGCTTTTATAAAAATATTCTTTAGAGATTTCTGTTTCCTTAATGTGTTATATCCTAAACCAGCTTTGTCAAAAACAGCTTTTTGACTATCTAGATCATGTTAAGTTTAGTTGAACTTAAGTGAATTTCTCAACAATGTCTTTATATTTTTTAACATCTTTCTTAAGAGAGTCATTTTCTTTAGCTTGCTGTTCTTTATCTAAAGCTAAAGTTTTTATTGATCTTTTAAATCTTTAGTTGAGTTTTTAGTTTCAGATTTTAACAAATCTATTTCTTGATTAAGATTATCTCTTTCTTTCTAAGTTCTTCTTTTTCATTAGTTAAGTTCTTAACTTCTAAAGCTAATTCATTTTTACTTTTAGCTAAACTAATATTGTCATTTTTCAAAAACTTATACTTCTTTTTCAAGGATTTAAAATCAATCATAAGTTCATTGAAAGCCTCAAACATTTCATCAAATGTAAAATCATCATTTGAGTTTTCAGAACTTACCTCATTGTCGTTGTCGTCGTCGTTGGCCATGAAGCAAATATTGGCAACTTCCTTTTGCTCATCTTCTTCCGACGAGGAAGATTCATCAGACCATGTTGCCATGTATGCTTTCTTCTTTTCTTGTAGGCCTTTTTCAGCAAAGGACAATCATACTTAAAGTGCCCTGGCTTTTTGCACTCATAACATACTAAGGGCTCTTTTTCTTTTTCTTTCTCCTTGTCCTTTTTCTTATCCTTTTCTCCTTCAAATCTTGCTCCAAATTTCTTTTTATGGAAGGGCCTTTTTCTCATAAACTTTCTGAATTTTTTGGCCAAGAGAGCAGTTTCCTCATCATCTTCATCATTACTTTCACTGCTGCTCTCTTCCATTTCTGCAGTCTTGAGGGCAAGAGTTTTCCTTCTTTTTGTTTCCTCCTCAACATGCTGCTTCATTGTTAACTCGTGGGTCATTAAGGATCCTAGAAGCTCCTCTAAAGGTAATGCATTGAGGTCCTTTGCTTCTTGGATGCAGTGACTTTTGCTTCCCACGATCTTGGTAGTGACCTAAGAATTTTACGCACAAGATCAGCATTAGAATAAATTCTACCAAGACTTTTCAAACCATTCACAATATCAGTAAATCTAGTGAACATGCATGTGATGGTTTCAGTTTGTTCCATAGTAAATAATTCATATTTATGAACCAAAATATTTATTTTGATTCTTTTACTTGGTTTGTTCCTTCATGAGTAATTTCCAACCTATCCCAAATTTCTTTTGCGGAATTACAAGTTGAGATTCGGTTGAATTCATTTGAGTCTAAGGAACAATATAAAATATTAATGGCCTTAGCATTTAGTTGTGCCATTCTCCTATCATTATCATTCCAATCCCTTTCGGGTTTAGGAACAATAGTGCCATCAATAAGGTGTGTGGGTGTACTAGGTCCATTATTATAACACCCCACAATTCATAATCAGAAGCTTGAATGAATATCCTCATTCTAGCTTTCCAATATGAATAGTTGGTTCCATTAAATAAGGGAGGTCTATTCGTAGAATGACCTTCAGCAAAACTTGAACCAATTTGTGTTGCCATATGGATCTTTAGCCCTTGATCGTGAGATCAAATTCTAAATGAGCACTTGCTCTGATACCAATTGTTGGCCCAGATGGCAACCCAAGAGGGGGGGGTGAATTGGGTTCTTAAAAATTTAAGACTTTTTAACTTTAATTGATTAGTTAGCAAGATGTGCAAGTGAGAGGCTAACTAATAAGCAATGCACAAGCAAATAAAAGAGATAGAGATAGAGAAAATATGGCACGGCAAACACAAGATAATTTTATAGTGGTTCGGTGCAACCAACACCTACGTCCACTCCCAAGATTCACTTGGGTCCACACTATAATCTCTCTAGATTACAGCCGAGTTGTTTTCCAAGCTCACAACTCAAACTTGTTGTTTTACCGGGTGCACAACGAACCCAGCTGGTTTTAACTCGGGCTTACCAGCACAAAACCCTACACGTTGTTTTTCTCGGGCTCACAACTAACCCAACACAAGCACTCCGGCTTGTAACGAGGTATACCAACCTCCACTGATTCAATCCACTGATTGAATCAGCAAACAAATAGAATGATAGTGTTTGAACAATAAATGCTCCCCTTGAGCAAATATACAAATGAAGTACAAAATAATATAAGGTTAGAAAAGCCTGATGTATTGCAGATGGTAGATGCTTGGGCTTTCTTCCTTCTTCTCTTCAACTCCTCTTGAAGTGTTGAATCACGCCTCAGCAAGATTCTTGACCGTTGAAGACTTTGGAGTTGAGATGAAGCTTTTTCCTCTTTTGAAAATCCTCCGATTTGACCTTTGAAATGCTTTGGATTTTCTTTTGGCTCTTGTGGATTGATGAGAAGGAGTAGACGAAACTTTCACTTGGATTTCACTCCTTTTGAATCACTCTTCTTTGAGCTAAATGATTTTTCCAATATGCTCTGTTTTTCCCTCTTTTCAAATGATATTCTTTCTCTTTTTTTTTTTTTCTGGTTTTTTGATTTGAAAAGAGCTCCTCTATTTATAGAATCTGCAAAAATATATCCGTTAGAGACAAGGAAAAATAGCCGTTATTCAAAAATCTTACCGTTGGGGCTGATGTGTCATCGTTAAAAATCGCGCCCAGATTTCGCGGAGTCGACTCGAGCTTGAGGGAGTCGGCTCGAGTCGATTACCAAAAATAGAAACATTTTAAGCATTGAAGGGTCGACTCGCGAAAACAAAGTGTCGGCTCCTGAAAGTCGGGAGTCGACTCGAGGAAAATGGGGAGTCGACTCGAGAAGTGCTCAAAAAATATGGGTTCTGTTGTTTGAGCGGAGTCGGCTCGCACAGACAAGAGTCGGCTCGAGAAAATCAGAAATTTGGGGAGTCGACTCGGAAACCCTTGAGTCGGCTCGGGACCGATACAAAAATCAGAAAAATGTTCTGATTGACTTTAAAACTTGTCCCAATTAAATTTAAAATATAAATTTGACTTGAATACATTAAATATGACGTTTATCATGGATTCAAGACATGTTTCAAGAATTCATCGATTGAATTATAATGTATAAAAATTCCTTTTTGAAATCTTTTAAGCATAGAACTTGAAACTCCTTTTTCTAACGGATTCAAAACTCATTTGATATAACCATTGATAGTTCATTCCTTTCAATTTGAATAAGCTCAAGGTTTTTGATAAATAAACACATTGTTTCTTTAAGGTACTCATGGCTTTTGGAAATCATCAAAATCAATAAAGTTGGGGCAATTCTGTTTCAATAATTTCTCAACAGAGCTCACTCGAGCTCTTCCTCAGCTGTGACCTCGATTGCTAACTTGAGCGTCGAAGGGTTCCACCGGAGAATCCCTCCGGTCCTGGGACTTTTTGCAGGCAACTTGGTGGAGCGAAGATCCGCTAATCAGTCCGCTTCTTTCTCCCGACGTTTAGGACCAGTGATCTGACGTCATCAATATTAATGTGCCTTTTTTTTTCCTTTGGTCAAAGATCAAAAATTGTATGTAATATGGATAGACTTAAAAGTGATATTTAATGCCGATAGGCCATCTTATTTGAAAAAGGCAATTCTTTAATTCTAATCAAATAAAATAAAATCTCTTGAAGTAAAAAATGATATTTCTTTCAATTGAATTTGCCAAATTGCCTCTCCAAATAGTTGGCTTACTCATATTAAATACTATTTTTATATCTAATCAAAAAAAGAAAATAATAATTGCTTCATTACATGCTTAATCTAAAAAAGAAAATAATAATTGCTTCATTACATGCTACACTTATGCTCCCATGTTCTGTCGCTTTCTACCTCTCCTCCTCCCACTCTATTGTCATTGATGTCGATGCCTACCCCTTCGTCATCCTCCTCTTTCACTCTCTTTGCTCCCATTCTACAACTTCTTTCAAAGGCATGATCTATCAATGAACCTTTTTTCTTTGGCCAAAGACTAAAAAATGATATTCAATATGATAAATCTAAAAAAAATATTTAATATGAGCAAGCCAACTCATTTAAACAGCCAATTCAGCAAATATAATTGAAATGACGTGTAACGAAAATATTGATGTTTAGCCCATTATTTCCCTATTATTTTCCATACATCATCAATCCAATATGATTAAATGAACTGCAATCTCTTTTTCACTAATTTTCAATCTAGTTTTTTTTTTTTTCTTTTGGAGGTGAACATTACATATTTTTGGCAAAAATAATACTCAAGGCTTAGTGATAAACCAAACAACATTTTTTTTCTTATTATCTTAATGAGGTAGGCCTTCATGTCCTATTAATGAGACTCTTCCTAGCATCCACAGCGGTTCTAAAGAGAAATATTTTTTTTCTAATTAGATTTGCCAAATTGCCTCTTCAAATGAGTTAAATACTATGTTTAGGATTATTCATACTAAATATCAGTTTTTTAGTATTTAATTAAAGAAAAAGGTTCACCAACAAGCCATACCTCTACATTTGGAAGAGGTCAAAGAAGTAGAGGGAAGAGTATGAGTGGAGGAAAGGTCAGAAATGGCGGCAAGCTAGCAGAAATAGTCTATGAGAGTGGGGGAGGGGGGAGAGAAGGGTCTGTAATGATTCGGGCCTCAGGCCCGCAGCACCCATGAACCTGTTTCATTATAAGAAAGCAAGACAAACAAGACTCACACTAACTTGGACCACACAGTCCAAAAGGAATCGAATTGGTACTTGTCCATATTCCTTAACTGATTATAAACCATATAATTAACTCCCAGTTTTTCGATAAGAGGCTATTAGGAGGGGCATCACAATCTATCCCCCTTATAGAGGCGACGTTCTCGTCGCCAGGGGCACACCACCAAGCTCTGTCCACAGGTTCAAAAGGTAGCTCCATCCCTCATAGATGTAGCACTTCCGACTGGTGCATAGCTCTGATACCATATTGTAACGATCCGGACCCCGGGTCCGCAGTATCCATGAACCTGTTTCGTTACAAGAAAGTAAGACAAACAAGGTCCATACCAACTTGGGTCACCACAGTCCAAAAGGGATCCAATTGGTACTTGTCCATCTTCCTTAACTGGTTATAAATTATATAATCAACTCTTAATTTTTCGATATAGAACTATTGAGAGGGGCATCATAGGGTCCAACATCCAAGGATGGCAGGGTGGGAGTGAAGAGAATGGAAGAGATGGACGACGGCAAGGTGGCAGGAGGAAACATTGGAGGGGCAAAAGGATTATAAGAGCGAGGCATAGTGTGTTATGAGGCTTTTTTTTTAGGGGGTAGGGCGGGAAGGGAAGGTGTTTTAAATTTTAAACCTAAAGTGGTATTGAATATGGATGAGTCAAGCTCGTTTAAGGAAGAAATTCAATGGATTTAATTAATAGAAATATTATTCCTAAAATATTAATCTTTTTTCTTATTATATAACCTTCACTCAACTTACTAGGGATATTATTAAGATTGCCTTCCTATTATTCTAGAGGAGAATTCAATGGATTTCATTAATAGAAATATCATTTCTCAAACATCAGCCTCCTTTTTTACCATTACACCCTCTACTCAACTTACCAAGGATTTTATTAAGATTGTGTTCCTGTTATTGTATTATCCCTCTCCGCTTCCTCTCTCCTTTTTTTTTTTCTCTTCTCTCTCACTTTGCTAAGAGTTTTGAGGGGGGTGGATGGGGGATCGCAGCATAGCGATGAGGAAAACAATGATAGTGGCAGAATTGAGGAAGCAACTATCATTAGCAGGGCCTCTTATAGGGACCACTCTGATGCAATATGTTCTCCAAGTGATAGCAGCGATGTTTGTGGGCCATCTGGGAGAGCTACCTCTCTCTGGCGCCGCTCTTGGTGCTTCCTTTGCTTCGGTTACTGGTTTTTGCCTCATGGTATATATAATTTTCTCTGTCTTAAAGGATTTCTATTTTAACTATTGTAGCATTAGGTTTGTTCTATCGATTGATCAAAAAAGTGTCTCATGCATACTTCTTTGATCAATGAATGTTCTTTGGGGAATTCTTATTTGAACTATACATATCACAAATTTCAAGAACTAAGACTCCTTCAGTTTCTCCATTAAAAAAAAAAATAATATTCTAGCTTTTATTCTAATTATTATTGTTAAATATATATTTGAGGTAGAGTGCCATATATGGATTTGTGACATGTATTGCCATAGAAATGGCTTCTCTTGGTTTTCTATAATCTTTGAGGATTTTGTTGAAATTTATCTACCAAATGACTTCTCTTTAATAAGATTCATTGTATCTTTGCCAATTAATCAATCTAAGTTGATGTGCATAAATTTAGGCTACCATCATTCAAAAATACCTGTAACAAGATTAGGTCCATAGCGTACTTTAGATACTAGTTACGGCCATAATTTTTAATCTCCTCTAAGATTTTGTGCGAGCTAGTCCCCTGAAGATTTTACTTTCTTGATCCAAGTATGGTGCTCTGTCTTTCAAATTTGATCTATTATAGTTATAACGAAATGAATTCGTGGATGCAGCGGGTCCAAGGCCAGGATCGTTATAGTTTTGAAGCCCCAAACCTTGTTAACTTAAGAGCATCGATCCCTGTGCCTTGATTCTAAGTTTCTAACCATTCGTCTCGTTTGCCATTGAGTAGCTTGGAATGGCGAGTGCCCTCGATACCTTGTGCGGCCAAGCCTTCGGAGCAAAGCAGGACCGTATGGTGGGCAGTCACATGCAGGCAGCCATCCTTGTTATTTTGGTTGCGTGCATTCCCGTTGCAGTCATGTGGAACTTCGCCAGCAATATTCTTCTAGGACTGAAGCAGGACCCAGAGATAGCAAGGGAAGCTGGATTGTTTACTCGGTGGTTGATCCCAGCTCTTTTCGGGGATGGCCTCCTTCAGTGCCAGAGTAGGTTCCTACAAAGCCAGAACATCGTCGTCCCGCTGCTGCTGACCTCCGGGTTCACAGTTCTTATTCACGTTCTCATGTGCTGGCTTCTGGTGCTCAAGATCGGCCTCGGCAACAAAGGCGCGGCTTTGGCGATTGGTGTCAGCTTTTGGGCTAACCTGCTTCTACTGGCACTTTACATCAAGTTCTCCCCTGCCTGTAAAACAACCTGGACCGGCTTCTCAAGAGAGGCGTTGCATCACGTTTACACCTTCATTAAACTAGCTTTTCCCTCGGCTATGATGATTTGGTAAGCATAAATGATTCAGAGTCTCACACCCAATCAATATTGTGAATAAGTACTACAATACCATTACACCAAATATAAATATATTAAAAGTTTTATAAAAAGAAAATTTTAGGTAAGGAAAAGTTCGTTATATTAAAAGTTATTTAATACAGCTAGGCACAAAAGTGTGAAGAGAAAAAGAAGTTGATAGCATTAAAATTGTTGTTCTTTGAGCAGAAACAATATACAACTGATTTAAGTGCTCTGTTGACTTGAGACAGCTTGGAGTTTTGGTCGTTTGAGGGCCTTGTGCTCCTTTCTGGGCTTTTACCGAATCCAAAGGTAGAAACATCAGTTCTAGCAATCTGGTGAGTGTGGAATTTCTTTAATCTATTTTAGAGGCATCATAGAAAATGATTGATTCAATCTCTACTGCTGATTACTTACGACTCAAATTTTAAAAAGACATCGATATTAAATGCATCTTTGAAACTAAAAAAGCATCACACGTCCTCAGCCTCAACATCGATACAATGGCATTCACGATCCCCAACGGTCTCAATAGCGCTATAAGGTAAGAACTAAGATGTGTTGATGATGGGTTTGAACATGGTCGCTTTGATAATTTTTATGGCTTGCGATTGAGAACCTGGTGTGTTCTTTATTTGTCTTTGCAGCACGCGTGTATCGAATGAATTGGGTGCCGATCATCCAGGGGCTGCGCGCTTGGCAGTATGGGTGATGATGTCCCTCGTAGTTTCAGAAGGTTTGGTAGTGGGAGCAGTGATCATTTTGGTGCGCAATGTTTTGGGAAAACTATACAGCAATGAACAGGATGTTGTGAAGTATGTGGGAGCTATGATGCCATTTCTCGCATTAACCCATCTGATCGATGGAGCTCAAAGCGTGCTTTCAGGTAAGAACTTCCCAATTAGATGAAGTTGGTGGTCTAATTTTGTGGCATTTCTCTACTATACTACGTTGATATCTTTCAAGCATCCTAAAATGAAACTGGCTGCCCCTTTGGATGATGAGTCTTTAGGTGCTATCAGAGGATGTGGTAGGCAGAAAATTGGAGCTGTGATTAATCTTGGAGCATACTACATGGCGGGCATCCCCACCTCTGTTCTCTTAGCTTTCGTTGCTCATATGAAAGGGAAGGTGTGTGTGTCTTCTTCAATCTAGTTGTTGTTGTTGTTATTATTATTATTATTTCAACATTCAGTTAGATTCAGAAGATTGGGTGTGCATGATTTTCATGATTGTCGCAGTTTGTGATGAACAGGGGCTTTGGATTGGAATAATATGTGCTCTTTTTCTTCAATGCCTCTTGTTTGGATGCATTATAATATTTACCAACTGGGAGAAGGAAGTGAGTTTCTTTGCTGGACTAATTTTAGATGGAGATGGCTTACTTTTAGCTTGTTTCGAATTGAACAAGAATGCATGCATCAAACTAAGGGGGGGAAAAAAAAAATTTAAGAGAGAGAAGTTTTAAAGTTGCATAATGTGCTGAAAGGTGAGGGGTGCTCATATGATGAAAATAAATGATGTTGAAACATAACCAGCTACCTCGTGATAGTCCAAGTTAATTTTTCTAAATATTTATTCCACAAATGGTTGGAATTCTATCAATATCCATTGCCCTCCTCCATTTCAATCCTCCTATAACTTTATTCTGCATTTTATTTTCATTAGCAGCATCTGAATTTGTTGTACATTTTTTCCTTTGCAGGCTAAAATAGCTAAAGAGAGGACGAATAGCAACATGATCCCCATCCCCATGGACACGGTTTCAACACCTAATTGACATTTAGTATACTAAGCATTTAGTTCTCCCTCTGTTTGTTTTGTTTTGTTTTTTTTTTTTTTTTTTTTTTTTTTTTTGAAAGGCAGTTTTCTCTCATGGTCTATGAAACTCTTGTGCCTTGTGACACGAGCAGAGCAAATTGCGCTGCATTTGTGGAATAATAAAACTGATCAATGTTACAAATGGTTAATGCCTGACAATTCTTAAGAAGTCCTAGGTCACATTATTTGTGCATTCATCTTATCTGGATATTAGATTACCTCAGCAGCATTCCATGCACCAAGGAAATTTCAATCTGACAATTCAGTAGCATTCATCTTATCTGGATATCGATCAAAGGCTTATAATTTACTAATTGCATTCTTAGAAGTTTGTATTTTGACATTAACCAGGCTGCATAATTGCACTCATGAAAGTATTAAGTATGCTGCTCTTTGGGATTGGGTTGGACATTTTAATTAACTAATCAATGCACTTGGTTGAGGGGTCGCATAATTTGGTGTCCTGGGTCAAAATAGTGTTTTACCATAGTTTAATAATATCTATGTAACGGTGCAAGGCCACTTGGTAATCTAATTAATTTGTTAGCAGACCAAATCATGTGGTCCAAAAAATTTGAATAGAGATTAATCGATAGCAAGTGAACTTGAGTTCTAAGCACTTAAATCTTTTTTTTTTCACGCCATAAGTTATCTCTCCCGTTATAATAGGATGAAAAAGCGCTTAAATCTTTTCTTTCACATCATAAGCTATCTTTTTCTCTCTATAATGTGATGTCTTTGTTGCAAGCTACAAGCTAGCTAAAATTTATCATGAATCGGATCGTTGGTACTATAAAAATGGCTCTCGTTGATACTGCAAAGGTTGCTTTATACCACAGTAGATTTTATCACCATCCTATGGGTAGTCCTTTTTTCTTATCTATTAATTATTGCACATATGGATCGGCTCTGATTAACGCCCAAGCCATCTATTAGCCTAATTAACCCATTAATGAGCCAAAATCATGTGATTTAAAAACTTAAGTGAAAGTTAATTGGTAGCAAGTGAAGTTGAATTATACGCATTTAAATCTTTTTTTTTCACCTAATGTGGAACTATTTTTAGGTATTATAATCTATTCCACAGTGAATCTACATCATCCCTCATCCCATACATGTATGTACTAGTGAATAGATGTCCATGCATGATGCATCTCATACAGGTGTGTGATAAATCTGTGCATGCATATCTTTCAAACATTCATCTCAAATAGTTAACTGGAATCAATATATATCATCTGCTAGAAGCATGTGGGAACCTAACTGGATGTGCATATTACCAATTTTAGATGCATGAATGTTGATAAGAATAATATTTAGACACGCACGAATAGGGGAAAAAAAGAAGTATTTGAATTGATGCATGTGAATTAATTCAATTTAATGTATCTCATACTAAGCTCCTTGAGAATTAGAAGTTTGCTGAAAAGTAAATAAATCAAAAGAACATAAAAAGGATAAAGAACGGAAAGACAGATGCCTCGGATGCCTTGTAAGAGAATGAAGGTGGAATTACATTTGGATGAAAGCAACTTTGCTCTTTCCCATTCATATCTACGCTGCAATACATCACTGAGGTCCTAGGACAATTTTCAGTGCAAGTCTCGGAACAAAAACCAATGTTACAGGCACCATGTGAAGTGTGAAGTCCTCCTCATGACAAAATAATCAAATTTTTTTTTTTGCATGAAAAACTTTTTCTGTACCGCATGCAGTGCAGAAATACACACACATCGTGCATGATGATTAACCGCATGTATGATATGAAAAGGATAAAAATGCCCTTAGTGCATGAGCGGCCACATACAGGTGCAGCCAATCACCGCACGCAGTGTGTCCGTCACCACGCATGATGCACAAAGACTTTTTTAATTTCAAAGGAATAAATGGTCCAACCTTTCCGTGGACACATTCAAAATGAATGCCAATATCCTATTCTTCCATGAAAATTTAACTTGGAAATTTAGGAAGCCAATGAGCCCTAAATAGACTTTGTTTCCTATCCTCTTTGCTTGATTATCCAAATCGAAGTTGCTAAATCTATTGAAATTCATTAATAATTTTGGCTTAATGAATAGCAGTTTCAATCTTGCATCTATAAAGATAATAATGAAGTTAATATGAATTAATATGTAGGCCATTAAATAATCTGCACCTATAATCATATTTTCCATGAGTAGCAATATGAAGTGAAGCTCCTTACTGGATGTATGTCGCTCGTAATGATCCTATCCATCTCCGTATATTGGTGCTACAACTCAAGACCCCATCAAAAAAGCTAGCTGAAAAGTTATTGTTTAGGTTTTTAGATTTTACATAAGTACCTAGAATCTTCTAAGTATATAATTGATATACGACTAAAATTCTCTATCATAGATTCTCACATACTCCCCCTTAGTTAAGCTCTTGTGTCCTCATCAAACTAAAAGTCCATATCCAAATCCACATCTAAGTTTAATCGAATTCAATCGTAAATACATAAAGTCTATCTATATTGTCTCTTAATCCACATGGGTCATGTATTGAGTTCTCTTTGATATCATTTCTTTATCACAATATAGGATCTTGTCCAAAAATGTTAGTTAAAAAGTATTTTTTAAACTCATTAATTCTATATAAGTACCTAGAATCTTTCTACTACATAACTGATGCGAGACAAAGACTCATTTGCAAGGCCTTTAACATCACACATTTGGCTATAGTTGTCTATTTTATTTTAACTTGTTGACCTTACGGGAGATCAAAAACTAAGACTTATTTTTTTGAAGTAAAATAGAGTTATTAAAAGTTAGAAAAACTAATTCTTTCATATGCATGTGTTCTTCTTGAACGGTTGTAAACCTAATGGAATTCTTATAAAAATTTGTCTTCTATTTTAATTGAAGTTAGACCAGAGATATCTACTAAAATGCTCTCCAAATATCTATAATTGTACTCTTTTTCTTCGAAGAAAAAAAAAATCCAGTATACATGATTTATTAATGGAAATGCTCCATTTCCTTCAAAACATCCCTAGAAAGTTTAACTCATTATTATTATTACTTTTTTAATTATAAAAGGTAAATTTAACATTTGACTTCAACAAGCCACCGACCCAAGGTTCTTTTTTAAATTGCTTTTATTGTGAGAATTAAATGTATTTAAAATACAAAAGATGGAAAAGGAGAAAAGGAGGTGAAATAAGGGAGCTAATTAGAAGTTAGATGAAGGAAGACAAAGGATTAGAGAATGTACTATAATTACCAAGAGAAGTGAGAATTTAGCTTAATCCAAGATGCATCTACCTTGTCTAGAGAGATAGAGCTCTAAGAATTGTAGCAATGAAGGATCTTAAAAATTTAGTTACTAGAGAGGAGGATTTGAAGGCAAAGTTTAGCCATTTTTTAATCTTGAAGTATATAGAAGGATTGAAAGGCAAAGCCTAACTTTTTTTTTTTTCCTTTCCAAATATGCCATTAAGTTGCACTTAAGAGTTGGATTCAGGCTAACCTATAGTTCAAAACTATATATAATGAATCACCCTTTAACAAAAACCAGATTAGGAATCTTCAATCATAGTGGGGAGAAAGGTAACCAATCTGGAGGCTAAAACTAACATATTGGATATAATCTTGTACATTCTATTCAAAAGGCTTATGGGCTGATGGATAACAAAGTATCCTTTTTTAGAATTAGAATGATGAAAGCACAATTTATGCTATTAAGATACAAGGAGCTCGAGAAAAAAACTACTTATATGGTCCATAAGTCTCATTTGAGCATCTCCCAATATCCTCGAAAGAATTTAAAATTGAAACCATTCGACTCAAGGGCTTTGGATCCTCCAAAAGAGAAATAGCAGTTTGGGATCACTCAAGGAAAAAGCATCACATATAGAACATAAGTCCAAGCCACCTTCAAAGAATGAATCCAAATCAGCCTGCAAAGAGCGTTCAAAGGAAGATCTAAATAGTGTAAATTTGATAGCAAAAAAACTAGGTTTACACCATTATCAAAAGTTCAATATGTGTGTGTAAAAATAGATAGATGTTGATTGCCAACTCTTATTCTCTTAATAGTGCCACGGTTTAAGTTTTTTTTTTATGAAATATCATCAATACACCAAAATATAATATCTGTGCAAGTTCAAAAGGAAAATTACAAAATTGATTTATATTAAAATTGTTGCTTCTTTATATGCACATCTGAACATTAATCTAAAAGCTATCCTTAAAAACCAAAATCATCATATGGGACCCGTTACTTTGAGATGAGTAAACTTTACGGAAAATACTCCATTATTATATGCCTGATTGTAAAATAAATAAGAATAATATAGGCGAGAAAGTTTTATAACATCTGCGTCATACGAAAGAAGAGAGCCCTAGGATCTATTGGACTCCAATATCTTTTTCTAACGCCTCAAGCCTACTTGCTGATCCAATTAATCCATTAGCAGATCAAAACTACATGGCCTAAAAATATTTTTTTATAATGTCCCAAGTCCACATGCTGATCCAATTAATCCGTTAGTGAGCTGAAACCACATAGCTCAAAAGATTGAGTGAAAGTTAATGATAGCAAATGGATTTAAATTATAAGCACATAACACTTTCTTTCTTGCACTTTCTTTTCCATCCAATGTGAGACTATTTTTAAGATGTTACAATCTCCTCTCCACACCATGGAAGGATTGTGCCACCATCCCATGAGTACCCTTTTCTTGTGGCTCTGATATCATTTGTAATGCCCCAAATTCATCTGTTGGTCTAATTAACTCTTTTAGCAGGTCAAAACTAGCTCGCCTCCACATCATGGTGGGACTGTACCGTTCCATGAGTAACCCTTTCCTTATGCCCATCTTCATGCCCATCAACTTATGCACACTCGAATCGATTTGATACCATTTATAATGCCCTAAGTCAACTTGTTGGTCCAATTAACTCCGTTAAAAAGCCGAAACAATCTCTTCTCCATGCCATGGTGGGACTGAATAACCATTCATAAGTAGCCCTTTCTTCATGCTCATCAACTTTTGCATACTCGGGATGGTTTTGATACTATTTGTAATGCTCGAAGCCCACCTGATACTTCGATTAACTTCGTTAGTGGACTAAAATCACATGACCCAAAAACTTGAATAGGAATTAATTGATAGTAGGTGAACTTAATTGAATTATATAATACATTTCTTTCTTATGTGATGATGTGAGGTTATTTTTGGGATATTGTACTTCTCTTCTCAGTTAGTATCATCATGTTTTCGTCCATCGACTTTAATCGTTGTATTTATATCAAGGCATCCAGTTTGCTCTTCTTCAACAAGCATAGATACAAAGAAAACCTTTCTTGTTTGTCCTTCCCTTTTTTTTTCACCTAGCCATTCCCAAATGCTGATTGGATGGTAGAGGCGCTAAAAGTAGTTGGTGCGGACCTAGATTGCTACCAAACTCAAATGAAAAAGTCCTTCTGCACCGCAAATGATGCAGAAGCGCACGCATCGCCCATGCTGATTGGCCCTGCATGCGTGCGGTGCACAAAAGGATAAAATTATTTTTAGCCATGCATGACCGTACGTACAAGCGGCCAATCATCGCATGCAGTGTGTGCGAGTGCGGTGCACAAAGACCTTTTCAACTTAAATAGAGGCATCTCAAATGGGCCGGTCCAGGCCCTAATTTTATCAGGCCCTGCCCAAGCCAAAAGCTCAAGCATGCACAGTGCATGCTTTGACTGGTTGGGTTCCCGCTTCGTTATGAGCTTCAAAACCTTTCACTGTTATTAGGTTTTGTAAAACGTGCCATATGTCAAAGTGAAATATAACAAGAGCTTTTGTTAAGGAGTGCTCGGAACAGAGGCATTTAATACCTATTTATCCGACTTTTTATAAAAGATAAAGAAGAATAAATAATTTCATTTTGATGCTAAAATAGTTCCAATGAAGATTATAAATATTTAATTTTTTTTATCTTTTTTGCTATCCAAATACGGACAGTTTAAGATACTAAATACCTTTTGAAGGATAAAGGGGTGTGAAATGCCCTTGCTTCGAGCACTCGCTAATAAATAAAAAAAAGAAAAAGATAGCAATGAATAAATTACATATAAAGAATAAATTACTTATAAAGGGTTATGAGAGTTCTCATGCATATATGAAAATGAGGGACCAAGCTATTTATGGATGTAACATGCAATTTTATGTCTATCTCGATAGATTATTCTATAACTTTACATCGGAATGCTATATCAATTAGTAGCATAGTGAATGAGATTTAGAACTTATTTAGATTGAATTCTGACTAATAGTTATCTTATATAATATGAAATCTGATGACGCCAAATCACCGCTCGAGCGTGCGGTCGCCTCCTCCAGCGAGCTCCTCGCACCTGCAAGCAAGTCCGGGGCTGGAGATTCCGACGGGGACCCTCCGACGCTCAAGTCAGTGGTCTGGGCATCAGCCGTGAGCTTGAGGAAGCTCAAAAGAGAAAGAGAGAGATGGCTCCGAGAAGATCCCTCTCTGTGAGCGTTTAGGGGTGTCATCAGCGTGTTACCTGGTCGGGGATCCCTCTTACCCATCTTATAGGCGCTTAAGAGTTTGTCTGGCTGAGTGGTTGAGGCCTTGTAATGATGACCTTGATGGATGAAGTGTCAGAGCTCACGTCTGTAAGGCATGGGGTTCAACCACTTTGTCAGAGCATTTAAGGCGATGGCAGCAATGGTAGAGCTTGCTTCCTTCTTCGATATGTCAGGACTGCAGGTCAAGTCCCATCAAGGTGGGTGGCTGCAGCTGGTTGATGGGTCCTGTTCCAGCGGAGAGGGGAAAGCAGGGGCCATCCTCCACGGCCAAGAAGTGCGGGGCAGGGCCGGCCAGGAGAGTGCCAGACTGCTTGGCTTGGACAGGCCGGGGCCGGCTAGGAAGGTGCCGGGGCCGCTGGCAGGTGCCGGGGCCTTGGCTTGGACAGGCCGGGGCTGGCTAGGGAGGTGCCGGCACCGGCCATGGAGCCGTCGGCCATGGAGCTCTCGGCCTAGGAGCTGTCGGCCATGGAGCTCTCGACCTAGGAGCCATCGGCCATGGAGCTCTCAGCCATGGAGCCGTCGGCCTAGGAGCTGTCGGCCATGGAGCTCTCGGCCTAGGAGCTGTCGACCTAGGAGCTGTCGGCCATGGAGCAGTCGGCCTAGGAGCCGTCGGCCATGGAGCTCTCGGCCTAGGAGCTGTCGGCCATGGAGCCGTCGCCTAGGAGCCGTCGGCCATGGAGCTCTCGGCCATGGAGCAGTCGGCTATGGAGCTCTCGGCCTAGGAGCTGTCGGCCATGGAGCAGTCGGCCTAGGAGCCGTCGGCCATGGAGCTCTCGGCCTAGGAGCTGTCGGCCTTGGAGCAGTCGGCCTAGGAGCCGTTGGCCATGGAGCACTCGGCCTAGGAGCTGTCGGCCATGGAGCGGCCTAGGAGCTCGGCCATGGAGCTCTCGGCCATGGAGCTCGGCCATCAGGCCATGGAGCTCGGCCTAGGAGCTGTCGGCCATGGAGCAGTCGGCCATGGAGCTCTCGGCCTAGGAGCTGTCGGCCTTGAAGCAGTCGGCCTAGGAGCCGTTGGCCATGGAGCTCTCGGCCATGGAGCCGTCGGCCTAGGAGCTGTCGGCCATGGAGCTCTCGGCCTAGGAGCTCTCGGCCATGGAGCAGTCGGCCTAGGAGCCATCGGCCATGGATCTCTTGGCCTAGGAGCTATCGGCCTTGGAGCAGTCGCCTAGGAGCTGTTGGCCATGGAGCTCTCAGCCATGGAGCCGTTAGCCATGGAGCAGGCCATGGAGCCGTCGGCCATGGAGCAGTCGGCCATGGAGCAGTCGGCCTAGGAGCATCGGCCATGGAGCAGTCGGCCTAGGAGCCATCGGCCATGGAGCTGTCGGCCTAGGAGCTGTCGGCCTTGGAGCAGTCGGCCTAGGAGCCATTGGCCTTGGAGCTCTCGGCTATGGAGCCGTCGGCCTAGGAGCTGTCGGCCATGGAGCTCTCAGCCTAGGAGCTATCGGCAATGGAGCAGTCGGCCTAGGAGCTGTCAACCATTGAGCTCTCGGCCTAGGAGCAGTCGGCCTTGGAGCAGTCGGCCTAGGAGCCGTTGGCCATGGAGCTCTCGGCCATAGAGCCGTCGGCCATGGAGCAGTCGGCCATGGAGCCATCGGCCTAGGAGCCGTCGGCCATGGAGCTCTCGGCCATGGAGCCGTCGGCCAAGGAGCAGTCGGCCTAGGAGCCGTCGGCCATGGAGCTCTCGGCCATGGAGCCGTCGGCCATGGAAGCCAAAGGGGGGCTCCGTCGGTTTTCTTCCTTCACGGTTCTCTAACAGCGTTGGATCAGCCACATCAGATGCCCCCTCGCCTTGAGACGAAGCGGACCTACCCCAGCAAGGAAAAAGGGGCGTTACCTCCCAAGTGGCTGATCCTCGCCTGATGCAAGGCTTCATGCTTGGCTGGTGCAGGGCTTTGGGTGCCGACGGGTGTCGGGCTTCATACCTGGCTGGTGCAGGGCTTCAGGTGCCGACGGGTGTCGGGCTTCATGCCTGGCTGTGCAGGGCTTCAGTGCCGACGGGTGTTGGGCTCATGCCTGGCTGGTGCAGGGCTTTAGGTGCCGACGGGTGTCGGGCTTCATGCCTGGCTGGTGCAGGGCTTCAGGTGCCGACGGGTGTCGGCTTCATGCCTGGCTGGTGCATGGCTTCATGTGCCGACGGGTGTCGAGTCTCATGCCTGGCTGGTGCAGGGCTTCAGGTGCCGACGGGTGTCGGGCTTCATGCTGGCTGGTGCAGGGCTTCATGTGCCGATGGGTGTCGGGCTTCATGCCTAGCTGGTGCAGGGCTTCATGTGCCGATGGGTGTCGGGCCTCATGCCTGGCTGGTGCAGGGCTTTGGGTGCCGACGGGTGTCGGGCTTCATGCCTGGCTGGTGCAGGGCTTCATGTGCCGATGGGTGTCGGGCTTCATGCCTGGCTGGTGCAGGGATTCAGGTGCCTACGGGTGTCAGGCTTCATGCCTGGCTGGTGCAGGGCCTTAGATGCCGACGGGTGTCAGGCTCCATGCCTGGCTGGTGCAGGGCTTCAGGTGCCGACGAGTGTCGGGCTTCATACCTTGCTGGTGCAGGGCTTCAGGTGCCGACGGGTGTCGGGCTTCATGCCTGGCTGGTGTAGGGCTTCAGGTGCCGACGGGTGTCGGGCTTCATGCCTGGCTGGTACAGGGATTCAGGTGCCGACGGGTGTCGGCTTCATACCTGGCTGGTGCAGGGCTTCATGTGCCGATGTGTCGAGCTTCATGCCTGGCTGGTGCACAGGTGCCGACGGGTGTCGAGCTTCATGCCTGGCTGGTGCAGGGCTTCATGTGCCGACGGGTGTCGGGCTTCATGCCTGGCTGGTGCAGGGCTTCATGTGCCGGGTGTCGGGCTTCATGCCTGACTGGTGCAGGGCTTCATGTGCCAACGGGTGTCGGGCTTCATGGCTGGTGCAGGGATTCAGGTGCCGACGGGTGTCGTTCATGCCTGGCTGGTGCAGGGCTTCATGTGCCGACGGGTGTCGGGCTTCATGCCTGGCTGGTGCAGGGCTTCATGTGCCGAGGGTGTCGGGCTTCATGCCTGGCTGGTGCAGGGCTTCAGTGCCGACGGGTGTCGGGCTTCATGCCTGGCTGGTGCAGGGCTTCATGTGCCGACGGTGTCGGGCTCATGCCTGGCTGGTGCAGGGCTTTGGGTGCCGACGGGTGTCGGGCTTCATGCCTGGCTGGTGCAGGGCTTCATGTGCCGACGGGTGTCGGGCTTCATGCCTGGCTGGTGCAGGGCTTCATGTGCCGACGGGTGTCGGGCTTCATGCCTGGCTGGTGCAGGGCTTCAGGTGCCGACGGTGTCGGGCTTCATGCCTGGCTGGTGCAGGGCTTTAGGTGCCGACGGGTGTCGGGCTCCATGCCTGGCTGGTGTAGGGCTTCAGGTGCCGATGGGTGTCAGGCTTCATGCCTGGCTGGTGCAGGGCTTTAGATGCCGATGGGTGTCGGGCTTCATGCCTGGCTGGTGCAGGGCTTTAGGTGCCGACGGGTGTCGGGCTTCATGCCTGCTGGTGCAGGGCTTCAGGTGCCGACGGGTGTTGGGCTTCATGCCTGGCTGGTGCAGGGCTTTAGGTGCCGACGGGTGTCGGACTTCTTGCCTTGGTGCAGGGTTCAGGTGCCGACAGGTGTCGGGCTTCATGCCTGGCTGGTGCAGGGCTTTAGGTGCCGATGGGTGTCGGGCTTCATGCCTGGCTGGTGCAGGGCTTTAGATGCCGACGGGTGTCGGGCTCCATGCCTGGCTGGTGCAGGGCTTTGGGTGCCGACGGGTGTCGGGCTTCATGCATGGCTGGTGCAGGGATTCAGATGCCGACGGGTGTCGGGCTTCATGCCTGGCTGGTGCAGGGCTTTAGATGCTGACGGGTGTCGGGCTTCATGCCTAGCTGGTGCAGGGCTTTGGGTGCCGACGGGTGTCGGGCTTCATGCCTGGCTGGTGCAGGGCTTCGGGTGTCGACGGGTGTCGGGCTTCATGCCTGGCTGGCCCAGGGCTTTGGTGCCGGCGCTTGGGGCCGGTTGGGCCGTCCCTGCTGGATCCGGCTTTTGTTGCTGAGAGCCGGTGGTACACCGCTCTGCCAGTGGTACACTGGGCTTCATGCCTAGCTGGCCCAGGGCTTTGGTACCGGTGCTTGGGGCCAGCCGGGGCCGTCCCTGCTGGACCCGGGCTTTTGCTGCTGAGAGCCGGTGGTACACCGCTCTGCCAGTGGTACACTGGGCTTCATGCCTGGCTAGCTCAGGGCTTTGGTGCCGATACTTGGGGCTGGCCGAGGCCGTCCCTGCTGACCCGGGCTTTTGTTGCTGAGAGCCGGTGGTACACCGCTCTGTCAGTGGTACACTGGGCTTCATGCCTGGCTGGCCTAGGGCTTTGGTGCTGGCGCTTGGGGCCGGCTGGGGCCGTCCCTGCTGGACCCGGGCTTTTGCTGCTGAGAGCCGGTGGTACACCGCTCTGCCAGTTGTACACTGGGCTTCATGCCTGGCTGGCCCAGGGCTTTGGTGCCGACGCTTGGGGCCGGCCGGGGTCGTCCCTGCTGGACCCGTGCTTTTGCTGCTGAGAGCTGGTGGTACACCGCTCTACCAGTGGTACACTGGGCTTCATGCCTGGCTGGCCCAGGGCTTTGGTGCCGGTGCTTGGGGCCGATCGGGGCCGTTCCTGCTGGACCCGGGCTTTTGTTCGCCAAAGCGAGGTTGGCCTTGGATGTTGATGCAAGGTAGATCTTCCCTGCATGACATTTTTAAGTATTAATAAAAGAAAATGGTCTTAAGTGCAAGGTACTTAGCTCTTGTAGCACCCATGTTTTTCCTTTTGTGGATTTGAGCACTTCCGTCCGCTGGTGACCTGCCCCCAGGGAGTCGTGTTGGTCGGATTGGAAGTGTCGTTGCCCTTACTTGGGCCTTCTCTCGCATTGGAGGCAGGACGAGATGCCTGTGGCCGGGAAGAAGCTGGAAACCAGGGCAAAGCTGGAGTCCGTTGAGGAAAGCCTCGACAGACGGCGGTCATTGAAGATAAATGGCTGGGAGAGTCCATCGAGGGCGTTGCTGAGAGGCTTGGAGGTGCTGCTGAGTGGCCCCCGAGCGCTGCTTCTGCAGTTCATGAACTGCTACTTTCAAAGCTTGATCCTACCGATTGAGGATGGCCAGCTGGTTAATCAGAGCAGCTGAAGTCGGTGGTGAAGGAGCAGAGGGGTGGCCTTTCGCTGCCTAGTGCGATGTGGATGCCCCCCAGCACAATTGGTAAGAACCTCTGGCATGCGCATCACCACCATAGCAATCTTAGAGGGGACGGAGGCTTATAGCTCAGGGAGACAGCTTTCTTTCCTTCAGCGTGTCCCCCCTTCCTGGCGCGCCAATCTGATGACGCCAAATCACCGGCCTCGAGCATGCGGTCGCCTCCTCCAGCGAGCTCCTCGCGCCTGCAAGCAAGTCCTTGGGGCCGGAGATTCCGACAGGGACCCTCCGACGCTCAAGTCAGTGGTCTGGCATCAGCCGTGAGCTTGAGGAAGCTCAAAAGAGAAAGAGAGAGAGATGGCTCCGAGAAGATCCCTCTCTGTGAGCGTTTAGGGGTGTCATCAGCGTGTTACCTGGTCGGGGGTCCCTCTTACCCATCTTATAGGCGCTTAAGAGTTTGTCTGGCTTGAGTGGTTGAGGCCTTGTAATGATGACCTTGATGGATGAAGTGTCAGAGCTAACGTCTGTAAGGCATGGGGTTCAACCACTTTGTCAGAGTATTTAAGGCGATGGCAGCAATGGCAGAGCTTGCTTCCTTTTTTGATATGTCAGGACTACAGGTCAAGTCCCATCAAAGTGGGTGGCTGCAGCCGGTTGGTGGATCCTGTTCCAGTGGAGAGGGGAAAGCAGGGCCGTCCTCCCTGGCCAAGAAGTGTCCGGGGTGGCCGGCCAGGAGAGTGCCAGACTGCTTGGCTTGGACAGGCCGGGGCCGGCTACGAAGGTGCCGGGGCCGCCTGGCAGGTGCCGGGGCCACTTGGCTTGGACAGGCTGGGGCCGGCTAGAGAGGTGCCGGCACCGGCCATGGAGCCGTCGGCCATGGAGCAGTCGGCCTAGGAGCCGTCGGCCATGGAGCTCTCGGCCATGGAGCCGTCGGCCTAGGAGCTGTCGGCCATGGAGCTCTCGACCTAGGAGCCATCGGCCATGGAGCTCTCGGCCATGGAGCCGTCGGCCTAGGAGCTGTCGGCCATGGAGCTCTCAGCCTAGGAGCTGTCGGCCTAGGAGCCGTCGGCCATGGAGCAGTCGGCCTAGGAGCCGTCGGCCATGGAGCTCTCGGCCTAGGAGCTGTCGGCTATGGAGCCGTCGGCCATGGAGCTCTCGGCCATGGAGCCGTCGACCATGGAGCTCTAGGCCTAGGAGCTGTCGGCCATGGAGCAGTCGGCCTAGAAGTCGTCGGCCATGGAACTCTCGGCCTAGGAGCTGTCGGCCTTGGAGCAGTCGGCTTAGGAGCCGTTGGCCATGGAGCTCTCGGCCTAGGAGCCGTCGGCCATGGAGCCATCGGCCATGGAGCTCTCGGCCATGGTGCAATCGGCCATGGAGCTCTCAGCCTAGGAGCTCTCGGCCATGGAGCAGTCGGCCTAGGAGCCGTCGGCCATGGAGCTCTCGGCCTAGGAGCTGTCGGCCTTGAAGCAGTCGGCCTAGGAGCCGTTGGCCTTGGAGCTCTCGGCCATGGAGCCGTCGGCCTAGGAGCTGTCGGCCATGGAGCTCTCGGCCTAGGAGCTCGGCCATGGAGCAGTCGGCCTAGGAGCCGTCGGCCATGGAGCAGTCGGCCATGGAGCCGTCGGCCTAGGAGCCATCGGCCATGGAGCAGTCGGCCTAGGAGCCGTCGTCATGGAGCTCTCGGCCTAGGAGCTGTCGGCCTTGGAGCAGTTGGCCTAGGAGCCGTTGGCCATGGAGCTCTCGGCCATGGAGCAGTCGGCCTAGGAGCCGTCGGCCATGGAGCTCTCGGCCTAGGAGCTGTCGGCCTTGGAGCAGTCGGCCTTGGAGCCGTTGGCCATGGAGCTCTCAGCCATGGAGCCGTCGGCCATGGAGCAGTCGGCCTAGGAGCCGTCGGCCATGGAGCTCTTGGCCATGGAGCCGTCGGCCATGGAGCAGTCGGCCTATGAGCCGTCGGCCATAGAGCTCTCAGCCATGGAGCCGTCGGCCATGGAGGCCAAAGGGAGGCTCCGTCGGTTTTCTTCCTTCACGGTTCTCTAACGGCGTTGGATCAGCCACATCAAAATCCAAACATAAAAGTGTTGGATCCCATGTTTGGCTGTTTGAGAATCACAAAGAAAATACTATCTAATGTAATTTATCTCTTCTGTAGGTGCGTAGCATCATCCAGTAGAGAAATGCAATTTTCTCTGATTTTATTTTCCGATTTGCCTCTTCAGATGAGGCAGCATGCTAGCAACACATTGAAGATTAAAAAAAAAAAAAATAATAATTTCATGTGAAATGACATCTCTTAACTACAAATTAAAAATCAATTCGAGTTGGAGCGGATTAGGAAGAGGAGAGTACGAAGGGAAATAATCACATTTATGTGGAAAGTTGGTGTTGAGCTTGCCCTTTGGGGTCAATCATCATATGACCATTTCTTAGACCAAAACATTCTCTGCCTCGGATCTTTATAAATGATTTCCAATCCAAACTATTCTAGCATGAGCATTAGTTTCGCTGCAAAGAACCTGAACCTGGTCCAAGAAGCACCAACATTAGGTTAAAATTAGGAGAAAATTCAAAAGATATCAGTAGATCTTTTTTTTTTTTTTTTTTTTTTTTGATAAAGACGGGCGATCATACAAGTCTAGTATGAATCAGCCCAGATACATCAGATTGCAGAATTTGAAATAATACAGGGGGACATGGTTCACCCATAGTCCAAATCCTATATCCTACATGCTGAGCCACGGCCGTCGCTGCCCAGTCAGCAGCCGTGTTGGCTTCACGGAAAACATAATAAATCTGGGCAGAATCCACGTTCTGAAGCATAGTCCATATATCTGCTAAGATCGGATTGGTGGATACATCAGGAGCTTTATCTTTCCGTATCCACTGGATGACAGTCATAGAGTCTCCTTCAATAACAAGTCTCTGGGCTCGAAGAGTCTGCACCGCATAAGAAATACCTGCCCATGCAGCACAAAGCTCAGCCATAGGAACAGAGAAGTCCAGAGACCCAAATCCACCCGCCGCTATCATTTTACCCTGTGGACCACGAATGATGAAGGCCGAACCAGCAAGTCTGCCGCGAACACTCCCATCAAAGTTGATTTTAACAAAACCTGGAGGAGGGGGCTCCCAAGAAATAAAAACCGTACGTCGGTTCGCTGCCGTAGCAGCAGGGGAACCCCAGAGGCCAGATGTATCAAAACCAACAGAATGAAGGGCACGGGCGCAATCCACGGACATTGATCTAATTTTCCTTATTAGCTGATGAGAAGAGATACAATCCTCAGAAAAGATAATCTGGTTCCTCGATAGCCATATCTGGTAAGCAGTAATCGCCCAAAGGCCACGATTGTGCTGAGGAGCCGTCCGGAGATCCTGGAGAAAGATAGGACGAGGAGAACCGTAGGCATCCACTCTGAACACATAACCCATGAGATACCAAATCCTTCTAGCTCTAAGGCATTTGAATATAGCATGATCAATAGTCTCGTCCTCCGTACCGCATAAGGGGCAGGTCGGCTGGATAGGGAGACCCCTACGGTAGAGCATAGCACTCGTCGGAAGGCTATCCCACAGAAGCTTCCAGATAAAGAGCTGAACCCTAGGAAGAGTGGGAAGCTTCCAAATCCACGCAGCATCCTTTGTACTCTGGACCGGAGGCCTGAAATCCTGACAAGATCCCTGAGAGGGGCCCTAGTAAGGGAGGATCTCTGCCAAAGCCTAATATCAGCGGAGGGGCATGAGATAAGAGGAATCGATAGAATCCTCTGAGAAAGATCCTTGCCAAAAGACTGGTCACCATGGGGGTGTTCCAGGAGGGGGGGGCAGATGAAATCAGATCCTTAACCCTCATATCAGTTGGAATATCAGTGCTAAAAAATGAGGGCCATCGAGACAGTGGAAGCTCTGAAATCCATGAATCCTGAATGGCATCTATAGAATGACCATCTCCAATCATCCAAGAGATATTCATCCGAATGGTGTCGGCAACCTGACACACCTCCTTCCAAAAGAAAGAGCTGCCTCTGGGCGACGAAATGAGCTCTTCTGGCTTCCAATCACCATATCTAGCCCGCATGACCGAGCTCCAGAGACAATGCGGCTCTAAAAGGAAACGAGAAGCATGTCTGGCCAGTAAAGCTTGACGTCTGACCACCAAGGATTGGATCCCAAGACCACCTTCATGAATAGGCATGCATATCTTGTCCCAAGAAAGAAGATGAATACCATGCCCATTTTGCATAGATGCCCATAAAAAATCTCTGATCCATCTCTCAAACCTCCTCAGACAAGTAGTCGGGATGGCCGTATTTGATAACATAAAGAGCGGAAGGGAAGATAGAACGGACCGAATAATGGTGATCCGAGCCATCATAGAAAGATCAGTGACTTGCCAGCCGTCAATACGCTGACGAACCCGCCTCTCAAGGTCCTCAAAATCATAGCATCGAGGGCGTCTGCCAGTCATGGGGATCCCCAAATACATAAAGCGATCAGTCTGAGTAGTGATGCCCAGCCGATCAATGATAGCTTCACTAGTAAGTCTGGATGTCTTCGGACTAAAACAAATAGACGACTTCTGGAGATTGACCTTCTGACCCGAAGCTTGACAATAGCATTTAATAATGGAATCGAAGGAAGCCGCATTTTCAGAAGTGGCCTGACCCAGAAGAATACAGTCATCCGCAAACAGAAGATGGGAGATGGAAAAACCCGCATCCCCCATTTTGAAAGGGACAATCTTCTGGTTGTACTGAGCTAAATGGAGAGCACGAGAGAGATCATCCGCAGCCATGATAAACAGAAGGGGAGATAACGGACATCCCTGACGTAATCCAACCGAGGATTGAAAAAACTCAGTCGGGCTCCCATTGATAATCAAAGAAAAAGAAGGCCTCTGGATACAAGCCATAACCCATTCAGTAAACCTCTCATCAAAACCAAAACCCTGAAGAGAGTGATATAAAAAGTTCCAACTCAGTCTATCATAAGCCCTTTCCATATCAAGCTTAATGGCCATAAGACACCTTCTAACAGGGGCTCTATGAAGGTCGTGCATAAACTCCTGAGTGATAAGAACATTGTCCGAGATCGAACGACCTCTGATAAACGCTCCTTGTTCCTCTGAAATAATACGAGGGATCACCGCCCGGAGACGAGAAGCTAAGAGGCGAGCGCAGATCTTGTACATAGTAGTACATAAGCTAATCGGTCTGAAGTGCTGAGGAAGAGAAGCATCTGGACGTTTAGGCACTAGGGTAATAAGAGTGCGATTCCAATCCTCAGGAATCTGCTTAGATTGGAATACATTTTGGATAGCCTGAACCATTTCCTGACCAACAATATCCCAATAATGACGGAAAAAGAAAGGCGGGAATCCATCCGGTCCAGGAGCCTTATCCGGACCTAGATCCCAAAGAGCCTGACGGACCTCCTCCGCATAAACAGGCCTAATAAGAAGGGCGTTATCCGAAGAGGATACCTTCCGGGTATCAGAAACCGGGGTAACCGGAATCCCGTTTCCCAAACTTTCAGACCATCTTGAATGGAAGAAATGAAGAAGCTGAGAACGGATATGGTGAATATCCTCCTGATGATTACCCTCATCATCCACTAACCGTCGAATTCTGTTGGCTGCCCGCCTCTTCAAAGTAGCCTGATGGAAAAATCTGGTATTACGATCCCCTTCACGAATCCACTGGACTCTAGATCGTTGTCTCCAATATAACTCTTGTTGTCGAAGGAGGAAGTGATGACGAGCAAGATTCTCTCGCAGCAAGGAGAGATCAGAGGGCAAAAGAAATCCATCGAGGTCCTCCTTCGTCTGAATGGCGCAGATAACGGATTCAGCCATCTCCACTTGCCTAACTAGATCCCCAACCTCCAATCTATTCCATCTGGAAAGTCTTCGACTGGCCAAAATAAGACGACGAGAAATCCGATAGGCTGCATTACCCCTGATGGGAAGGTGCCAGATCTGGGAAATGATAGTCCGAGCAGAAGAGTGGACCGTCCAGAATCGTTCGAAATGAAACTGTTTCCGCTGATGAAGAACATCCTCCAGGGAAATCAGAATAGGGCAGTGATCCGAGGCAATCCTCGAAAGGTGAGTGACAGTGGCAGCTGGGAATTTTTGGAGCCACTGAGGGGTTGCCAGAGCTCTGTCAATTCTCTCCCATACTCGAGCTGTCCCCTGACGGTTATTGCACCAAGTAAATTGGGGTCCCGAGTACCCCAAATCCATCAGTCCAGTGGATCCAATGAATGATCTAAATTCATTAATATCAGTTGAATTGGTAACTGGCCTACCCCCTCTCTTCTCATTAGCTTCGGTAATACAGTTGAAATCACCGGCAATAATGGAAGGAATTCCTTGAGCTATAAGGGCAGTCAAATCAGACCAGAGAGTACGACGCTCACGGTAATCCGTACTGGCATAGACTGCCGATATGATCCAAGGATCAGAGTTCCCTTCAGAGACAGCAAGATTAATTTGTTGACTACTTTGATGGAAAGCTTCAATTGTGACAGCTGAGTCACGCCAAACAGCCAAAATACCTCCAGATTGCCCCACTGCCTCCACCGCATATGAAGACCAGGACCGGACAATCTGCCTCTGAAAACGAACCAGACTTTCACCAGACAGCCTTGTTTCTAACAAACACATATATCAAAGTTATGTTTTGAATCAATCTACTAAAAGAGGAACGAAAAGAAGGCTTATTAGCTCCTCTAACATTCCAAATTAAAATCTTCATAGATTAACTGGAATTAACTTGGACCACCTCAAGTAGATCTTGAGATTGGGAGATGGAGAATGGGGGAATCTCACTCACTGGATGACAACAAAAAAATATCTAGAATAGGGGAATATCACTAGATGACAACAAAAAATATCTTTTCTATCTCTTGCGAGATGTTTTTAAAGTTGCATTTAATAGCCGATAATCTATTCAGATTATCAATAATTTAAATTGGACCCACCAAATAACTATATTTAATATATACTATCTTTTCTATTTCTTGCAAGATATTTTTAAGGTTGTGTTTGATAGCCCGTAATCTATTCGGATTATCAGTAATTTAAATTGGGCCTACCAGATAACTATACTTGATATATATTTTTAATAATAATCTATCTTGTATCGTGGTAATATTGATTACTTATAAGGCAATCCAGATTACCTCATGAGGATGTGGTTATCCACATTACCGAAGATATTGCAATCTGATAAATTTTTTCTGACAAAATTGTCTTTTCCCTTCTCTTTCGTGAAAAACAAAATCATTCCTTTTCTTCTATAAAAATAAAACCATCCCCATCCTTTTCTCTCTTTTTTTCTATCTCATCGTCATTCTTTCCTTCAAATAAATTATTTCAGCTTTATTTTTTCAGTGGTCTTTCCTTCTTCCACCATGGTATTATTCGCTCTGCTTCATCAATCCGAACCTCTCACCAAGCCCTCTCCTGCCTTCTTTTAGCTCAATCATATGAGTATGGACCTCCTCTCTTTTCACGCGCTTCCTTTGATTATAGCCATATGTCGAATAGAAAATAAAAAAAAATACATGTTCTTAACTTTCATCTTGGCAATGTAGTAATTTAAAATTGATAATATTTAATTATATTACCATTTAAAATTTAAAAAATAACTTACATTTTGTTATCAACTAATTGATACATTCATATTATCATAATATATCAATTATATTAATCTTAATTAATTTTATATAATAAATTATTAAAAAATAAATTATTTTTAAAATATAATAAATAAATTATGGTAATTGAAAGTTTAAGAATAAAAAAAATTATATCATAGACAAAATAATTTAAAGAATTCTACATAGTAAATCATCAAATTTAAGCGTTATCATTTAAACTAAATATATAATAGTATATGAATTTTTAATATATTTGATTTAGGTGTTTTTANATCATGTGTAAAGATATACTGTCATCTGTAAAAATAATTTGGTTCCTAGACAACCATATCTTGTAAGCCGTAGAAGCCCATAGGGCGCATTTGTACTGAGGGGCCTTCCGGAGGTCATTTAAGAAAAGGGAACACTGAGAGCCCATATGATCCAATCTACAATAATATCCAACAGACTGCCAGATCCGCTCCACTCTAGGACAAGAGAAGATGGCATGACTCCAAATCACATAGTGGACATATAGGCTGGATAGGCAAGCCCCTCCTCACAAGCAAAGCACAAGTAGGCAGGCATTCCCACAGAAGCTTTCATATGAAGAGCTAAATCCTGGGGAGAATGGGAAGCTTCTAGATCCACGCAGCATCCGGCCCCTGAGACTAAGGCCTGAAAATCTTCACAAGATCCTTAGTGGGGGTCTTAGGAAGACAAGATCTCCGCCAAAGTCTATAATCCGAGGAAATACCCGGTATAAGTGGAATGGACAGAATCCAACGAAAAACTTTTCTCCAAAAAAAAAACCGGGACATCAGGGGGCACTCCAAGAGGAAGGATCAGAAGAGATCAACTCCTTCACTCTCATAAGAATTCTTTTAAGACATTAAGATTTTTTCATGTTTTTTTTTTATTAAGTTAAACAGTAATAATAATATATTATGAGGTTTTGTTTGAATAAATTGCTATTTAGCTTATTTGTCTTAGAGGGGTACTTAATAAAGTAACATAGTAAACACTAATTGATGAACATTTTAAGCCCGGATTTTCGAGCCTGATTCTACTCTATTTCGAGCCGTCAGATCGAGCCCGAGCCCGAGCCCGAGCCCGAGCCCTGTTGGCTTGCAGCCCTAGATGATGTCCAGCAGGGAGGCCCCGATAAAGTGTAAGCGTGTAACTCTCCCTTCTGGAACGTACCACTGCTCTCTTCGCTTGCGGCGGTCTCTTTCTCCGCCTCCCTCTACTTCCTTGTTCTTCCGAGAAGGTTTTGATTAGAGGAGAGGAAGGAGAAGAAGAATGGCGTTGGCGTTCGACGAATATGGGAGGCCGTTCATCATCATAAAGGAGCAGGAGCAGAAGAGCCGGCTGAGGGGCTTGGATGCCCAGAAGGCCAACATCTCGGCTGGGACGGCCGTCGCTCGGATCCTCCGCACCTCCCTTGGCCCGAAGGGCATGGACAAGATGCTACAAAGCCCCGACGGCGACGTTATCATCAGTTAGTACTCCGCCCACTGCCCTCTCTCCGTTTTGATTTCCGTTTGTTGTTAGGGTTTGTAGAGGTAGGAAAGAATGGAGGGTAAATGTGGTTTTTGTTTGTTTTTTATGCGTATCTAAGCAGCGAAAATGCGTTTTTTCTTTTCGTGTTTTGATGTTTATGAATGGATTAGTGCGTTGTTATTAGGGTTTTGGGAGATTGGAAAGAATGAAGAAGCTGATTGTTTTGCTGGTTTTTTATGTGTATTTGGTAGCAAATTTTTTTTCTTTTTTCTTTTTGGGTTGGGGGTTGCATTTTTGCCTCCCGTTCGTTATTTTGGGGTTGATGAAGGAATTTGGAAAATAATAGTGGGTTTGCACGATGGTTTGGGTATCTTGGACTGACCTGGTGTATTCAGTAGGTTTGCAGCTGCCTTGATCGTTGGTTCATAAGGAGATGTGGTAATTGTTAGATTTGGCTTGCCATTGATCCAAACTTTTTTTTTTTTTTTCGGAACACTTTTTTTATTATTTTTTAACTTGCGATTCTGATTTGAGGTTTATAGGGGATTTTATGGAAGATTAGTGGATTTGGATGATAATGTGGGGAAGTGGGGAAATGAGAGATGGATATTTTGGGACGGGTGAAATGATGGGTTTTTGGTCATGGACTACTATGACTTGCTTGGATTTTTTCCATCTTTGGCAGAAGAGAGGAGGGCAGATGTTGCAGTGCCTCTCTGAACCGTCATGACGTAAGACAATCATGAAACTTGGAAAAATTGTTGCTGGAATTGTATTTGTTCCTGTGAACTAGTGAAGGACGTTGGAAAGTAATGTAATGCAGCTGGTGATGACTGTAATGATGATATCATGTTATTTGAAGGTAGAGTAGATAATGTGGGGAAGTGGGGAAATGAGAGATGGATATTGTGGGATGGGTGAAATGATGAGTTTTTGGTCATGGACTACTATGACTTGCTTGGATTTTTTCCATCTTAGGCAGAAGAGAGGAGGGGAGATGTTGCAGTGCCTCTCTGAACCTTCATGACATAAGACAATCATGAAACTTGGAAAAATGTTGCTGGAATTGTATTTGTTCCTGTGAACTAGTGATGGACGTTGGAAAGTAATGTAATGTAGCTGGTGATGACTGTAATGATGATATCATGTTATTTGAAGGTAGAGGGAGTAGATTATCACAAAGTAGAAGTTACATTATAAATTGTATAAAAGAGTTGTCTTACAACTTATCACTAGACCCGGCTAGGTTGAAAGACCAACTTATGATCCAGTAGTTCCTTCCATTATGGAAGGTTAATGTTTTAAATGAGAAAATGATGTAATCCATAAATTGGCATAGTCATTTTCATTTTCTGCACTTTGCTGAATGCTTTCTTGTTACATGGACAGCAAATGATGGGGCAACAATTCTGGAGCAGATGGATGTTGACAACCAGATTGCAAAGTTGATGGTGGAATTGTCTCGGAGTCAGGACTATGAAATTGGTGATGGTACCACGGGAGTTGTTGTTGTGGCTGGTGCACTTTTGGAGCAGGCTGAGAAGCTTCTGGAACGTGGCATTCATCCTATTAGGATTGCAGAGGGCTATGAGATGGCCTCTAGGATAGCTGTGGAGCATCTTGAGCACATATCTCAGAAATTTGAATTTAGTGTTAGCAATATTGAGTCCTTGGTGCAGACCTGCATGACCACGTTGTCTTCGAAGATGTAAGCTCGATTAGTTATTACCTTTTCTTTCATTTTTTTAAGCATAATGATTTACAATATTCTTCTTTTGGTATGCTTTATCTTGGTTCTTGTCACATTCAATGAGTTGAGTTTGAATTTACATTTTTTGAATACTGATATTTTTCTTATCCAAGTTTCTCATATCACTATGCCAAGGAAGTGTATAATTAGGACAGTGCGACTTATGCCTAATTTATTTTCCGGGTTCTGATTTGTCTGAATCTTTTATCATTTTTATCATTTAGATCATATGAAGAAATTATAGGGACTTGCAGTTATCTTCCTCCTATGGAAGCATGATTTAATGACCAAAGCATGCATAGTGTCTTTGTAGAAAATAAAGAATTTGGTTCACTAGGGCTTATATTCTTATGATGGCAAAGAACGTAGATATATTATAAAAAAAGAAAAAAAATATATTTTAAAGGAAGAAGAATGGGCTTGATGTTTCTTGCTACTGCTGCTTTTTTATTGTCATGTGAAAAGGTAGTAGAGTAGTATAGTAATACAAAGAAAGAAAACAGGGGTAGCTTAGAGCAGATATGGATGGCTTACTTAAGAGAATACAGAATCATTATATCAAAGGTAAGAGAGAAGCACAAAGATGATGCATGGAAAAAAATGAAGGGAATGTTGGAGGGAAATTTTCTGACCAAACTAATATCTTATGCCATTCATGTTTTCCATATTCAAGTCCAGGCATCACTTTTTTGATAACTACAAATGACATTTAGATTTTTTTTTTGTTAGATTTATTCACTTTGTGATATCTTGTCTTTTCTCTACGTAATGACTTATGCAACACTCAATCATGTTGCATATTTAAATATGATGAAAACAAGAGATGAGCTTAATGCACTTTGTGTTATACTATTATTGAACAGGATGAATAAATTTTTATGGGCTTTTTAATCTGTGAACTTGCAGCATTGAGAAAGACCTATTTTTCCTCACATCTACTATTAAGATTTCTTGCAGAAGTACAGCCTATAAACATGAAATGAAGCAAACCTTGATTCACTGAAGATATTAGAACTATGCATGACAATCGAATTGAAATTAGTGCATCCTACAACAGAAATCAAGAGGGCAGCCCTTTGGAAAGTGATAACGTAAATGACCTGCATACATATAGAAATGATGAATCCAACCATTATGCTGTGCTGTAATAGATTTAGATCTTAAATTTTGTTTAAACATACTCAACATGGCTTAGACTCATCTTAAGGGAAAAAAATGAAATAATTCAAAATTTTCATGTTGCATTTGGTTAACTATTCGATGCAAACCAGTTGCATTCACGTGGAGTTAATAACTTAATATATTCCTTTTGCATCAAAGTCAAACTGCTTCTATTTTCTTATTTAAATTCCATTCCTTTTGCCCACAATTTTTTCACAATATAGGTTCTTTATCCTGATATTGTTTTCTCATTCTTTGTCCTGATATTGTTTTCTCATTGTTTCTATATGGGTTATTGAGTTTTGAGTTTAGCTCTCTAGATTTTTTTTTTCTTGCTTGAAGATGTGCATTCAGTCACTTGACCAATAGGCATACACTTCTACATCAGCAGAATAATTTCAGCAGCTGAGTGTGTAATTTGATTCCTTTGTTGAGTTGTAAATTTATAAAGTTGGCTCGGTGTCTTGATATGGTTAGAAGTCAGTCAGAATCCTAGTTGATTAAGTGCAAGCAGCAACAAAAGATATGATTTATCAAGCATAATACATAATAATTGATGTATAAAACAGGATTGATGAGCTCAGTAGAACCTTCAATGTCTCTAGAATAATTCAAATCAGAATCTGTTTGCAGCTATTCCATCGTTTGGTATTTGTTTATTTGTATTCCAAAGGCCTCCAGGGTTCCTTATGGAGTACCAACATAATTAAAATTTCTAGTTTTGAGTGCTCAGCTGAGATTTTATCTTCTTTTGTGGTGCTTTAATGCCACTAAATTACTCAGCATGACGCCAAGATTGCCTTTCTAAGTTGTAATGCCTTGGCATCCTTATGTGAAGATTAGCATCACATTTCGAGCATAGGATGCCTAGGTACGACTTGTGAGATTCTAGTCTACTTGAGGGAGGGACTTGTGTGACGTATCTGATTGCCCTTAGTCTAGATATAATAACCCATACCTTGGGATCCTTATGTGAACATTAGCATCCCCATTTCAAGCGTAGGATGCATAGGAGACAACTTGTAAGATTCTAGTCTACCTGAGAAAAGGACTTGTGTGATGTATCTGACTGCCCTTAGTCTAGATATAATCTCGTATTTTAAACCCTTGGATAAACCATGAAACAATAATGGGATTTTTGCATATATATTCATGTATGTATGCATGCATGTATATCTCCTTGCAAATATAGGGTATTGATGCAGAATATGGTCATTTTATACTTGTAGTAGTTATTTACTAACACTGTCAGCCAAAAATCTGATGATTATGGTAATGTACTGCTGCAAAAATAGGATTTTTTTTTTTTTTGGGGGGGGGGGGGTATATATAAATGGTAATTTTTGTGGGGTAAATATGCAATATCCCATGCAGTGTTATATATGCTAACACCCCAGTAATGGATGTGTTTTCTATCTCTTCAAATTTTCTGTGCTTTCTATAATTGATTTTTAGTTTGCTTCTTCAACAATGTTGAATGCACTTGTTGCATTTTCATTAATCTAAATTTGCATCTTGTCATTCTATATTGCTTCTACTTGCAAATCTAGCCTGCACAATTTAAAATATGTGATAGCATATGTCCTCACCAGTATGCCGCATCTTTTGATGTTGCTTTTTTCTAGTTGTTTAGTTGGAAAAATCTTTGGTCATGAGCAGTTTTGAGTCTTTACTTGCTTATCCTTTTGCTATCTGATACTTTTTCTGATCTGTTTTTCTTGATGTTTACTATTGAATTGAAATTGTACTCAAGCATATTGCAAGTGAATGCATCTAGTTGTTGTCCACACTCAAACACCGACATTAAGTATAATATCTATTCTTTGTAGGCACTTTCAGCTGTATCTCTCATAATTAGATTCAGCCTCTATGATCTTTGCAATGCATTTGCATTATGATATTTATTATAAGGTATGCTTGATGTCTGATTTATCGCTTTCGGATTGAAATTTATCTGTATATGTGCATTCACCTGTTCTCTTAAAGCATTTCTACTCTCAAAGCATATTGTGTCTATAAAATTTGGGAACATGTCATTTACTTAAGGAGAAAAGCCTCATTTTATATCAATATTTTAAAGGACATTTTCTACTTTCAATAATAACTGAATATATAATTTAATCATCACGATGCTTATTCTGTTATTCTTTGATCATCTTGTGCGAGTAAAAGTTCACTTTGGTTATGTGCAGTGTTAATCGTTGCAAGCGTATGCTAGCTGAGATTGCTGTTAAGGCCGTTCTGGCAGTTGCAGATCTAGAAAGAAAAGATGTAAACCTTGATTTGATTAAGGTAGAAGGAAAGGTTGGAGGTAAATTGGAAGATACTGAACTCATCTATGGAATCATTGTTGACAAGGATATGAGCCACCCTCAGATGCCAAAGAGAATTGAAGATGTGAAAATTGCTATCCTGACTTGCCCATTTGAGCCACCGAAGCCAAAGACAAAGCATAAGGTTGACATTGACACTGTGGAGAAATTTCAAACTTTACGTCAGCAAGAGCAGAAGTACTTTGATGATATGGTTCAAAAATGCAAGGTAAATATGCTGTGTGATGTCCAATCTAATGTGTTGAAACTGGCACCAATGGTACAAGTTTTGTGGTTCAAACTATATTGTTTAGGCAATTGTATAATTACTTTCTTCTAGACTCAGTCAACCTGATCTGGTGCCTTAATCTGTTAAGTTGTTTGCTTCTCCCCTTTCTACTTGACTTCATTTTTGTTGCAAATTTCAAACTTCATATATTTTTTAATCTGATTTTAAATTGTTTCCATGCTCATTAATACAAGAAACTAACCATCTCATAGCATCCTTTCATACGACAAACTGAACCATTGTGTATGTTTCTGCTTTTTAAAAATGAAATAATTTCTATCATGTAATTTCTGACTCTCTGTTCTGATCCCTACAGGATGTTGGTGCAACCCTTGTTATTTGTCAATGGGGTTTCGATGATGAAGCAAATCATCTTTTGATGCATCGGAATTTGCCTGCTGTCAGATGGGTTGGTGGTGTTGAGCTGGAATTGATTGCCATCGCTACAGGTTTGCATTAATGCTTTGTTCTTCCTGGGCAGTCAAGAGGTTGCAAAGACTATCTTTCAAGTTTACTAATGATCTGGCTGTTCCAACAGGGGGAGAATAGTTCCCAGATTCCAAGAACTGACGCCAGAAAAGCTGGGAAGGGTATGCTTTATCTTGAATTTTGTTAGCATAATGGGTTTATAATTTTGGAATTTTGAACATTTGCTTTTATCATATCTTGATCTGCTGAAATTTGAAGTCTGAATTAAATCATGCTCTGTTGGTTTGTCATTGATGAATGAAAGCGACTAGTATTCAACAGGTGGCACCTTGGTGGAGCATTAAGTTGTTTCATGTAGAGTGAGGCAAAATTCTATAACTGAATTCTGAAAAATGTGTTGGTGGATAAAACTTGGTTAACGATCTTACCATATAAAGTGCTAGAAAAAGACTAGGTTAAAGTGAGTAGGACTCCAGTAATTTGATGACTGGAATATTGGACTTATTTTATAACTTTGCTTTCTTATGCTGTGGTGGTTTAAGCATGCTTTCAAGCATATTTCATTACCAAGTTGAGGTAAATTGTGTTGGCATTTTATTTTGGAGCATTTTTTTTGGATAAACAAATTGAACTAGAAAATGGTATTTTAATTTTTTAAATAAGAAAATAGAAATATAGAAATTCTATTTTATGGAGAGTTGATAAAATAACGTGAGCACATGTTTGTGGTAATTTGAGTAGTTGTCTAAAATCTAAGTCCTCTAACAATTTTGAATTTAGAAAATTGAAGAGTATTAATTATGTTGGAACATATATATACGTGCTCTTTAGATAAAATACCTTTAGTAAAAATAATAACTAGGTATATAGAGTCATGAATAATGCAGTCCTAAGCATAAAAAGTTAAAGCATTTAGTAACAATTTGGTAGTTTGAAAATTTTGGAATTGGAAAAATGTAAATTCAGCACAAGTTTGGGAGAAATTTAGATAATTGAATAATTCATAAATAAATAAATATAAAAGCATAATTATTTATGCATAAAAAATGTCAATTCTCTCAATTTATGCATTTGCATATCTTTGGGCATGTTCTATATTTTTAATTAGTATACTTTAATCCAATAAAAAAGATATTTTAAAAAAGTAAAAGTTTAAGACTTTCAAATTCAAAAAGGAAGGGAGATGGTGTTGGATGAGACTAGAGGCTGGGAGAAATAAACTTTAAAATCCTAAATCTTTTAAATTTTAATATCATGAAGTCACTGCAAATTGGGATCAATCTACTTTTTATCATTGGATGATATCAAAATGTTTTGTGCAAGCCCATCTTAGCCCCATGTTTGTGGAGATCTCTTTATTTTATTGTGTTTGCACTTCCCCAGTGCTAGGTTCTATTGCATCCTTCTGCTTCTATGCTTCCTTAGAACTCGCTTCCTCCACCTCTGTGACCCACAAATTTGCTTTGCCATGAAACATAGCACTGAACACTTCATTATCTTGCAATTTATTCGCAAAATTCATGAATAACACAAACTTGTTACACATTCCATTCACGAACCACCCAATAGTACATGTATGATTTGGTTGGCTCAGAGTGTGAATAATTCTTAACTTTTTGATAAAGTCCATGAATATTGTGATGTGGTCCTAAGAAGTCTTATATTTTATATCTTTATGATGAAACTACCATGCTTTGCTTCGAAACATGCAGGGATAAAATCAGTCTGTCTTTTGTCTAAAAGTTATTGAAATAGGATAGAACATGACTGTTTTAGCATTCTTTTCTATGTTTGGTAGGCCAAAACAATTAAAGCGTTAGTGATGCATGTATAAATAAACTATAATTACAATGTGTTTCTCTTCTCTGCTTGATTAGAAGACTTGTGAGTCCACAATGACATTTTCACCTTGAATAACTGTGACAAATACTCTCTGAACAATAAACTGCAATGGTTCTGTATGAGTTTTTTTTTTTAAACAAAACCTATGCAAACAATTTATCAGGGGAAAAGTAAATGTGTGCTTTTTGTCGAAAGAGATTCATGCAGAAGCACCTATAAAAGTGTAGTCAAAACTTTGTTTTTTTAATTATCATGCTTTCTCATTTTTTGTTCGTTCTTACTTTTAATTTTACAAATGAAGTTTATCACCTATAAAAACAGCTTAAATTGGCCCAATATTCACAATATTATTTTTTGTTTGTCATAGCAGTTTTGATTCTTTTTTTTTTAAATTAGGTGCATGCATGTTTACACTTTACAAATAAATTTATATGTATACATGCATTAGATACACAGTGCACTCATCCTGATTGCTCAGAGTTCTCACATATAAAGTTTTGAGAAAATCCTGTTTGTAGATTCCATTAACCAACTGGTGCAAAAATGCTGATAGACCTGAGTTAATAATCTGCATCATAACTGATGATCCACAACACTGAAATGCATGAACCTGAATAATCATGTTTTTGTACTCTCTTTTGCATTCATTAAATGAAAATGGATGGTACTAAAAGGGCTAGCATGTTGAAATGTTTCTGGTCCTTATAAATTGAAAATCCACGTTGTGGATTATTAACTGCACCTATTTAAAGTGCATAGGAGCCAAACTTAAGGAAGATGCATCTAAGTTGTAATTCAAGTTCAAATTGTTGCTTCATGCTGCTACGAGCATCCATTCTATTACCATGTAATGCACAAGCAGGAAGTCTATTAAAAAAAGAGTGATTTTCAACCATTCTAAAATTTTGTTAGTCAGTCCTAATGACCGATTCTTTAATTTAGATTGCCCATCATTGATTTGCATAGATAAAATGTGTCTCAAAAGTTGCTGATAGGATTACATTTCACTTGACATATTGTCTGTTTATGCTTGTAAGCTATATAAGAGATGCATTATATTTACAATGTATTTTTATTCATTATAATGCAAGGCCCTAGTGTGAAATGAACGGCTCCTCTAGAGCTATTATAAAGATGATTGCTTTGATTGAAGTTCTCTGGGAAGACAAATACGAGAATTGTATTTACAAAAAAGGGCATATATTTCACATCCAATAAATAAATATGTAATTCCCTCATCCTGAGGGTTTCATCAGTTGATAAACTTTTATCAAATACTCCTTGTATATACATAATGCAAATCTCCTCATAAAAAGAGTGGGAGTTATTTTCATGACAAAATATTATTCTATCTCTAAGAACATCTAAAAAAAGAGAGAATCCCTGCACTCGAGCTGGGATCTGTGAGATATGTTAAAAGTTTTCAGATGAATCTGAGTTGTCCCAAGTTTTCAAATCATTGGACTATTTTGTAAACTCGGGAGAAAGAACCAAATTTATCAGCATTTTTTTCATATTTTATTTCTTTAGTCAATTCATATTTTTTTTGCATCATCTGCTTTGTTCTGCTTTTCTTCCATTTGAATTTTTTTCTCCACTTATGAATTTCTTTCTGTATTATTGATAGTTGTTTGTATTTTATTATTCATGTAACATGCAATCAACTTTTTATGTCTTTGCTATGAATCATCTTTTACTATCTTTTCATGTAAAGGGCAACATATACTGACACTGCAGTTGTACCAAACATTTTCTCCAATTTCTCTGTATGTTGTATATATCTAGATTCCTTTTCAAGCTTTGCCAGTTACACCCGTCCAACTTTTCCAAGGATTCTTTCTTTCCTTTTGTTTTGGGAAACTTGCTTGCTTCTTGTTTTCACCAGGCAGTGTTTCATCAGCTTCCTTGGGTTTGTTGCCATCAACTATTGGCAATTCATCGGCTCCAAGAGGGTTCTGAAGATATTGTATGCCAGTCCAGTTGAATGACTACCCATTAGCATACTTTTAACATGGATCATTTGGTAGATGAGCGACATTTTGAGGGACAATTATCAACCTAACATTTAGACTCAGGCATTGGGCTGATTTCAATGTAGAGTTTATATGCTGTGGATATGAGCATGTTATTATGCAAATTGGTCCACTATGTGCTATAGACATGAGATGGTGGTGGATCCTTTATTGCACTTTTCCATTACATTGTCCATATGAATCTTCTGTCCCCTCTCTAGCATGCTCTTATTAAATGTTACTGGTTTTACTTTATCGCTTGCATGTGTGTGATCCTGAGAGGTTCATTTTCTACTTGTTGTGACTACCCAGGCTGGACTAGTCAGAGAAAAATCATTTGGAACCACAAAGGATCGGATGTTGTATATTGAGCAATGTGCAAACTCAAGGGCAGTAACAATATTCATTCGTGGTGGTACGCAAATTATAGTTCATATCACTGCCTTATTTTTTAATAGATCTATAACCATCCATTGTTGATTTGCCTTGTCATGTCATGTAATGCCAAACATGCATTATTACTGGCTCATTGTTACTCTTGATTGGAATTTATTAATAAGCATGGTCTTCTGTACAGTTTTTTCTTCCATTAAATCACTGATAAATGAGTATATGATATTGGAACATCTATGATAAGCAAGTGTTTTTTTCCTAGGGATGTCAATGGCCAGGCTGGACTTTTACCCCGAAAGCCCAATTTGGCCAAGCTTTTAGGAAGTCCGGTTGATTCTGGGTTATCTTGGGCTAGGTTTTTGATCTAAAATGAATAGAGACCTGGTTTGAGCCCATTTCGGGCCAAAAGATTACATTGAGTTGGGCCAGACTCAGGCCTGGTGCCTCAGGAATTGCTCTAGGCTGGCTTGGTTTGGGTGTGAGGTTTAAACACCGGGCTTGCTTTGGGCTGAGGCCCAACCTGGCCTATTGACAGCCATAGTTTCCCCTTCACTCTAACTTATTTCGGGTAGGGTTATAGACTAGTAACCAAATTCATAAACCAATGAGCATAATTGAGGATGAAGTCACAGCGCTTGCTTGCTAGCCAACAATTGGCTCTTTCTTCCTTATTGGTATATTTTTTCATGAAATCCCATAAGATGCTGCACCCACTGTGAGGTATCCTGAAATCTTGCACATGCGCCCACTCCTTGGGTGCTTGCTCTTTTTATCTATAAATTCTGTTATAGTCTTGACTTCCCACTCTTGCACCTGAATCTCTCCTATGTCTTCTCTTGGTCGAAGTAAATAAATATCCTATGTGGAGCATGATCATATGTAATTCACAATTCATGGTTGCAATTCATGTTGGTCACAAAAACTTGTGATATGTTCTTGGTAAGCTCTTTACAACTCCATGCAATAGGAACCAAACTAATAGGTAAGCAGATGTGACTGGCAGCCATTGCTCGTGTGAAATCTCTGGCAGTATGCTGCACATTGATCTTACCAAATTCAATAACTCAACACCAACAAAGTCAATGTTTAAGTACAACTGTTGCAACATTTAACATGATGGCCACGTTAGGACTAGTGCCTAGTTATGCATATTAAAAGCCTAAAGTTGTTGATGAGAAGTTGTGGTTGCAAATTGAAAAATATACCATATTTTTTCTGAGATGTAAATAAGCAATTTTTCAGATTTTCATTGGGGCTAGCATGACTTTCTTTCGGTGATCTAGCATCTGACCTGAGATGCCTTATAATTCTCATGTGTATGTATGTATGTGCAAGCTCTAGTCTGATGTTGTAAGTCTAACATGAAATTGTATAGCCCGATCTGATTGCTTAGGCCTTGATGCCGTTATTAGCTAGTTTGGAGAGACTACTGGCAAGGCCTGTAGCTTAATTGAGCCAGCCCAGTGATGCTGTTCTCAGTTGGTTTGGAGACTACCAGCAAGCCCTGTAGTTCAATTGAATCAGCCCAGCTTGTAGAACTTGTATAACGTAACCCATCTAATGCTTTGTTATAGTATATGTTTGTGCGAGTAGATGTTCCTAGTGCATGTGCATCTATGTTAACCTTTGAGAGATGATTCTGGAGAAATAGTTATTTTCTTCGTGTAGCTGGGTATTTCTGTACAGGGCACACCTGCATGTGCAGGCACACCTGGAAGTTATATTTGTTTGTAATGCCTGCTTCTGTCTATGGATTTTGAGATTATGCTCGAGAAACATTTGTTTATGACCCACTAAATTCTTCTCTTAAAATTAATCCATTTTGTTCTACAAAATGGCTGCAAAGCAATGTAAACTTGAGCTGAATTGCAGCTAAATTTTGCAAATTTTCAATTGTGATTGAGTAGGTAACAAAATGATGATAGAGGAAACTAAGCGTAGTCTCCATGATGCGCTATGTGTGGCGAGAAATCTGATCCGCAACAATTCCATTGTTTATGGGGTGGTTCGGCTGAGATATCTTGCTCAATTGCTGTGGAAGCTGCTGCAGATAGATACCCTGGAGTTGAGCAGGTAAGTAGTTTTTGGGTTTTTCAAATATTTATTGATATATGTTGAGCTAAGCTTCTACTTCTTTCTTTTATATGTGCAGTATGCTATTAGGTCCTTTGCTGAAGCTTTAGATTCTATACCAATGGCTCTGGCAGAGAACAGTGGCCTCCAGCCTATTAATACTTTAACTGCTGTCAAATCTCAGCAAATCAAGGTTCATTGTTTAATTTACCTCTTTATAAAGTTTCATTACTGTATGAGAGTATTGAAGGTTTAGAATCTCTGTGCTTTGTTCTGCCTATCCTTGGTTCTGATGATTTATCAACTCATTATATTTTAGCTATAAACCCATGATTTAGGTGTTCTCGTACCTTCTATTTCGTGCACTTTTATAATTCTAGGATAGGAGGTACAATAGTGATATAAGTCATCTTTTCAATGAATTTATAAATCAGTATGTGTAGTCATGGTCAGTCTTATAATCCATTTTTTTTCTTTTTTCAAACTGAAGGTAGTCTTGGAAAACTCCATCTAAAAGCAAGTAGGGAAGAGTAAAAGGCAAAAAAGATATCTTGCACTTTAAGAAATCTCCTTCTGTAATGTTGGCAAATTTCCAAGTTTAATGGCATATTAGGTATTTATACATTTAGAGAATTTTCAAGGGAATCTTAAATTACCACCACTTGCCTGATTTCATCCTCATGACCCCTACAATAACTTCTGTTTTGCCCTTTCAATATTCTGTATGTACTTGAAAAGCCAAAAAAAGGGGGGAAGGCCAATACTTAACTTATTTTATAAAGTTTTGTCTGGTTGTTTTGTATGATGTATCCTTATTTTTTTATATTTAGCAGCATCAATGATAACATGTGAGAATGAGATTTCTATGAGTGATGTAAATGATTTTGCTCCAGAAAACATTGATAACTCAAATTTCTTATACAGCCTGGACACATGTTAGATTCATATATTAAGTATTTTAATTGAGTTGAAAAGTATCTTTTTATAATGGAATTAAAAATGTTCTAAATATTTTCCATATGTACTTGGGATACTTCATGGATACCTAAGAGGATGAGGGAGTGTTTTTTTTTTCTTCCTTTTTTTTTTTTCAAATGAATGTTGAACCATGGCTGGTTGGAGTTCATAGATATTGATGCCACTGTATGTAGTTTGAGTCATGATATTGTCATTTGTTTTACTAGTTCCTTTTCATGTATTTAATGTGTGTATTGTTTTCTGCCTGTAATCTAGCATCTTTTTTTTGATGATTTTTTATATCTATATTTATTTCATGTTGTACCTGTGCCCCCTGACCATGTCCATCCTTCGTAGATTTTGCTAAAGATCAAAGTCTAAGTATGAACTTATACCATCTTGTTGCACTTTGATATAGATTTGTTTCATACAATTTGAAGTATCCTTCACAAATTAAGGGATGTATGAATTCCCAAAAACCTTGGATGTACTAGCTAACATGGCTGTAGCATCAAGATTGCGATAGCGTAGGACCTTATGCAAAAAGACTAATTTAGAGGGTATTGTGTGAGTAGCCAAGATATCTGCAACACACAACTGATATCGGAAAAAACACATGCTTGCGTGGGTCCTTGCATGCTCTTACCATTTAAGCCTCACAAAGATCCAATTATAATTAACATGATTGGCTTGTACTCAGCCTCAAACGGACCCCTGCTTTAGTGTCTCCTGGTCCCTGATACCATTTGTATCAATCAAGCTCTTTATCTAAAAAGACTAGCCAGAAGGTGTTATCTAGGTTTTCTAGTCTTGTATGAGTCCCCAAAATCTCCCCATGTGTAACTGATGTGCACACCTGCATGTGTCCTTGGCAAGACTATACGACAAATTGTTTGATCAGATTTGTTGGGTATTAGTTTTCAGTTGGTAGGAGTATGCAGGGTGCATTGCAATCTCTGGTGTTTCTCGTTCTTTCTGATTTGTTCCTTTATCTATTTCTCTGCTTTGGTGATATGCTGCTCCCATATAGCAACCCCAGGCGTCTAAATACCCCCCTCTGCTCGTTAGCTCTCTCTTTCTTCAATTCATAGCTCTCATGGTCAATTTAAAGTAGTTATCTGACTAATTAGCTCTCAAAAGGAATCAGTTGCCATGTGATTCCGACAGATTTTACTTGTACTTTTAATTTGTGTTGATGTGGATCAGTGTATTATGGTTCGCAGGGATGCATGTTTTCTCTTTAAGATTTTTTTTTTTGAATGGTTTTTGCAGGAGAACAATCCATATTGTGGCATAGACTGTAATGATGTCGGGACCAACAACATGCAAGAGCAGAATGTATTTGAGACGCTGATTGGCAAACAGCAGCAGATCTTGCTGGCAACACAGGTGGTGAAAATGATTTTGAAAATTGATGACGTGATCACCCCTTTTGAGTATTGATTGTATTTGTGAAGCCAAAAGTTTTGTGGGCGAAATTATGCTTTCATGAGAATCTGCTTAGCTACGTGAACGAGAAACCTTAAAGTTGCTACATGAGTTTGGTGTCTGGACTTCTCGTGTTTTGCTTCGGGAGCAACTTTGGTGTTAAGGTTATGATTTATGGGTTGACTTGTAACCTAAACTTTTTCTTTGCACTTCTGGTGGGCTTATTTCACTGATATTGAAGCGTCTTTTCTTCCTCTTGGAATCTTCATGCGAACTGATCATGGGACAATTTGTAACTATGGACGGAGGATCATGGGATAATTTGCAACTCTGAACTGAAGTTAGCATGCATGGCAAATGATATTAGAAATGTTAGCCATCTGGTTAGTCATGATAGCATTGTGAACCATTATAGCAACGAAGTGCTTCAAGGCTGCTATTTTTCAACACCTATTTCTTAATTGACAAAACTTGGGCATGATTGAAAAGCTTCATGTTTGATGCTTATAAAGGTTAGGGGTTTTACCGTAAGCGATGGTTAGACTGTAGCCATCGTGCGGCTGGCGTTGGCATAACCTTTGATCATGGCTGGAAATTTCTTGTCCTTCGGTGTTTCGAGCATCTGAATTGTTGCTAATCTACCGTGGACGTCGAGTCTTAAATGGGAATTTTTAATGTGCTGGGCTTTTCTCTTTTGTTTTTTTTTTTTTTTTTGGTACAGACGGATGATCACACCAATTTAGGATGAGTCAAACCTGATATATCAGAGTATAAAATTTGGGAAAGAACAGAAAGGCAAGGTTCATCCAGCTTTCAGCTTCAAGAACCAGCATGAGATGCCATCCTAGCAGTAATTCAATCTGCTGCAGAGTTGGCTTTCCGGTAGATGTGTTTAATTCTGGCGTAAAAGATACCCTGAAGGATAGAATGAATATCTCCAATCAAGGGGATGATAGGCATACGGGCGCGGGAGTCTTGCCTAATCCAGCGGATAACCGTAATGGAATCCCCTTCAACAATAATGCTGCGAGTTCTTAGACAGCGAATAGCACAACAGATACCAGCCCAAGCAGCCAGCATCTCACCGTCAGGCCCACGAATCACAAACGCCGAGCCTGCACATCTGCCGCAAACACTACCATCAAAGTGATTTTAACAAACCCTGGAGGTGGGGGCTCCCAAGAAATGAAGACTGTATGCCGGTACGCTGCCGAAGCAGCAGGGGAGTCCCAGTGGCCAGGGGTAGCAGAAACACAAATCTCTGATGGAAATTATACTCAGCAGCTAAAGAGAAGACAACCCTAACAACCATGCGCCGGTACGCTGCCGAAGCAGCAGGGGAGTCCCAGTGGCCAGGGGTAGCAGAAACACGAAATCTCTGATGGAAAGTATACTCAGCAGCTAAGGAGAAGGCAGCCCTAACAACCCTGCGAGGATGATAGTCTCATCAGCGAACAGAAGCCGATTCCGAGATAACCAAATCTGATAAGCAGTGTAAGCCCTCCTCGAAACCAGAAGGTGGAGTCCTCTTCCCATATCCTCCTGATGATACTCAAAAAGTGACTTACACAGGGATTCAGACCCCTGATCCCAAGGACCATCACCTGAAATCTGCCAAGTCTATCTCGCCTGGGAGCAACTGAAGATAGCATGACCAACCGTCTCGTCCGCCCTACCACATAATGGGCAAGTAGGTAGAATGCTCATGCCTCTCACGAAGAGCAGGGAGCATGTCAGCTCCCCCTCCTCTCTGGGGCCACCGACAGCACACTTGCACACTTGTGGTAATCGGATAGAGTTTTACTAGTCTTTATGTAGCGCTCCATAAAGAGCTAGAGAACCCCAACTAATTATCATAAGTGGCAGACACACGAAAACACATCCTGTTAAAAACTTTTCATTTTCATCTCAATTATATACACAAATCACCCAATCAACATTAAGCATCAACCTGCTCAGATAATATTTTTCATGACATTCCTCAGGCAGTTTACAAGATCACATTCACATTCGACATTAAAATCCTAAGTGCACACATCATGCTCATAATTTTCTCCAAAACATAAGTCTCGTATTCATATCCAAAAAGGTCTAAAACATCATTACATCCCACTGTACACATACACATATACAAAATACAATATCAAACCACACTCTCTCAATATACAAGGCTAGCATTTATACACTCTTGCATCCAAGCAAGCTTCACCAGCTAAGGGTCCTGTCCTGCTTATCTTGTGATCCTGGCAGAAATACTCACTGATCTGAAAGAACATTTAAATCATAGAGGGATGAGACCTAAGTCCCAGTGACTGGATAACCATCTAACTATGGAGAAATAGAGAACCATAACCTCTTAATTTCAATCGTATGCTGAAACTATTTAACTTGTACAACTCAAAGTACATTTTTAACATGATATCAGATAAAATAAAATGTAGCTTATTCTTCAAATAACATATCAGTACTGGAATACTCTATAATAACTCTTCACTGAAAGATAACTCATTAAAATAAAACTTCATGCATTACAATATGAAGATATGCATTCTTTATCTACAACCCAGACTCCCATCAGGATCTGCTTGCCCACTGGCATCTCAAGTAAGCTCTCCCTCTCGGGATAACTATTGGCCCATTGGCCCTTTTTATATCACAACATATGCTTTTAGATCTCATGATGCTGGGCTGTGTGTGTAATGCCTCTGAGGTACCACCCTACAGTCGCCCTTCTGTAGGTGTACTCTCATCGGGTGCGTGACTAGCAACAGGATCCCCGCACAAATAGCACCCCTTACCCGTGCGGTTCACCTGGCAAAGTGCTTTGTTCCTTAACCCTGGAACCTCGGGTTTTCTCTCTGCCCCCACGGGCTATATATAGTAATCAGCTCCACTGAGCTATGATTCATGCCCCCACGGGCTGCTCACAACCAGCCCCACTGGTCTGGTTAGGCATGCACTCACCCCTGATTCTGGGGTTCATCGTACGATCTGTTCGCAAGGAGGTGCCGGCTCGATAGTAGTGTGCAATGCTCATGCTACAGTACAGTCTAAAGGGTGATCAGCCCCCTAGCTGCCTGATGCTCAGTATGACTCATACATCATTTGTAAAGCTTTATCATGCAAATATGCCATGTATACATTAAAAATTCCCTCATCGAAACTCATGCATTTATGTAGGTCATATACTGCATAACTAGGTATTAATCTCATTATACTAGCTCAAATTAACCTCTCATTGCTAGATGAGAAATCCACTCACCTTAGTAGGTTACTCCTGACTGGTACAACTGGTACTCAACTCTGGTATTCCGGCTCCCTGGAATAACCCTCTTGACCTACGTCAACATACAGATACAATAGCTATTAGGATTACCTCCACACGAGGTTTTCCCATGAACCATGCATGCATACATGATCTATCCTCTAATATCTCATTATTTTCTTCCACCCTTCTCTACTCAAGATTACTTCTACTATTACCTCAAAATACACTAATCTAGAAAATCTAAAGTCATACAAGATCTAGGGAAGCTATAGCTTACCTGGAGTCGAGCACAAACCCCAAGCTTCCCTTTCCCTTTCTCTTTCTTCCTCCTTTTTCTTCTTCTTCTTCTTCCTTTTCCTCTCTTTTCTCTCTTCTTTCTTTCTTTCTTTTCTCTGGCTGAACCCACGTTCCCTTTTTCTCTAATGACTTGGGGACCAAGTCATTGGAAACTTAAGGGTTAAGGCATGCCAAATCTCCCTTTTGCCCTCAAACACTCTTAACGCACGCTTTTTGGAAAACACGTGGCTCACTTATAACCATGATATTTTGCCCTTAGATTTTCTTTCCAAGTTGCCCTTAACACAATTGCAATTGACATCGGAGCCTTTTCCCATTTTGCCCCTGATATAGCATTTTTTTAATCGATTTATAGCCCAGATCATCCTTTTTCACTTAAATCGATACTTTTATGTAACATTTCTAAGAAAAGACTTTACCAGCTTGAAGAACTCGATTTTAGAAATCCAACGGTTCAAACGGCATCCAAATCGGACTTGAAACGGATTAAATATGAATTTCTCAAGATTTAACTCAGAAAAACCTGCCGTCGCGGAGTCGGCTCGAACAGATTGGAGTCGGCTCAGCAGAAGTAGGGGTCGACTCCAGAAAAGTAGGGGTCGACTCCTGAAAAGTAGGGGTCGACTCCAGCTCTGCAGGGGTCGACTCCTAAGCGTGCCGAAAGTTTAAAACCGTGCCGGAGTCGACTCCACTCAATTAGGTCGACTCCAACCACTAAAAACGTCATTTTAGGATAAAACTCAAACTAAACTTGATTTTTCTTGTGATTTAAACCCATTAAAACTTAAGTCTCTCAATTTCTCAAATCAAACTCATTAACATTAGAAATATACTTATTTACTCCAAAATTTCTTCTCTTTACATTTATCAAAAGGCCAACACACCCATATTTCAAGAAAACTTTCTGACTTTCATTTTAACTGAAAATGCCATAGATTACAA